>VXBP01005202.1:1011899-1103476 GCA_013400115.1 Rhinopomastus cyanomelas
GGGGGGGCAGCCTGGACGGGAATCACCAGACGCAGGAAGAGAGGCCTACACCTCCCCAGCACAGCACCATGTCCAGCTGTACCAGTCGGAGGGGTGAAAGCTGGGCCACCAAAACCCAGACGTCAGAATGTCCATGTGGGTGCTGCAGGTGCTGTGTGGGGTCCCTCATGCAGCACCTCTGCAAAGCCATAGCAGGTAGCAGTCCCCTCCTTTCCTTGGGCTGAATCTACACACTGGGTCCACATGCCCAATCAGCAATCCAGTGGTACCTAATCAGAGACCTCACCCAACGCTTCTGTTAAGTTTGGAAAACAACAATCCAACCTGCTTATTGATGGTTTCAACGAGAAAATCACCCCTGCCCCACAGAACTCACCAGCTCTTATGGGAAGGCATCTGTTGCTCCTAATGAGATTCTGAGGTACCAGCTGCTTTCCATTGGAGATTGTGTCTTGCCAGCCTTGTTGTATCCCGATGACTGGAAAGAAATGGTCATTGACCCCTGCACTGGGCACTGGGGAGGCCACATCTCGAATCCTGGGTTCAGTTCTGGACTCCTTACTCCAAGGACATTGAGGGGCTGGAACAAGTGCAGGGAGAGGCAGCAAAGCTGGGGAAGGATCTGTAGCACAAGTCCTGTGAAGGGTGGCTGAGGGGGTTCAGCCCAGAGAGAAGGAGACTGAGGGGAGACAACTTTGAGAAGAGGAGTCTCCTTCTCTGGAGACATTTAAAACCCGCCTGGATATGTTCCTGCACGACTTGGTCTAGGTGATCCTGCGCTGGCAGGGGGATTAGACTAGATGATCTTTCAAAGTCCCTTCCAATCCCTAATGTTCTGTGATGCTGTGATTCTTATCACTCTCTACAGCTCCCCAAAGGGAGGCTGAAGTGAGGTGAGGATCAGTCTCTTATCCCAATTAACAAGCAACAGGACAAGAAGAAACAACCCCAGGCTGTGCCAGGGGAGGTTCGTGTTGGCCATGAGGAACCATTTCTCACCGACAGAGTTATCAAACACAGTCCCAGGCTGCCCAGAGCAGTGGTGGGTCCATCCCTGGAGGGCTGGAAAGTCGAAGAGATGCGGGGTGAAGGCCATAGGGCAGCGGCTCCCTGGGTTCACAGCTCGGCTGGCGTCGATGATCTCAAGGGGCTCTTCCAGCCCTCACGGGCACTCTGCACCCCTCCCCCACNTCCCTCCAGCCAATGAGCGGGAGGGAGGCTTTGTCCGGTGGCCAATGGGAGCGCTGCGCCCTCTCCTCCCCTCGCCGCTTCCCCCCCGCCTTCCCGCCGCCGCCCCCTATTTGATCCGCGGAGCGGGGCCGCGCGCTCGCAGAGGCAGGAGCGGAGCGAGCGGCGACTCGGGGGTGCGGACGGGCGCCCCGCACTGCGTTTGGGGCAGCGGGCGCTCCCAAGGCGGCCGCACCCCCCCAAACACACACGCACATACACACAGCCCCCACCGGCCCCCCATGGAGGCTTTCCCCGGCCCCAAGCTGGAACAGCACCGGCACTTCGCGGGCGTGGAGCGGCTGCCGGGCGCCCGGTGCGGCGGCGGCGGTGTCCGGAGCCACAGCAGCTGCGGGAACGTGTTCAATTCGTGGAACGACTACCTAGGGCTGGCCACGCTCATCACCAAGGCCGTGCACCCCGGCAAGGGCTTCGGCGCCGAGCCCCCATCAGTGGTGGTAGCGGCTGCTGTGCCGCCAGCCGAGGAGGAGGAGGACGAGGAAGAGGAGGAGGAGGAAGAAGCGGCGGGGCCGTACTTTGAGAGCGCGCTGGACTTGCACGACCTGGACCTGTGCGGGCATCACCACCACCACCACCATCACGGCGAGGGGCTGCTAGAGGAGCGCTTCGCCGACTTCAGCCCCTTTCCTGGGCGCGGCGGCCCCGCTGCCGTGGTGTTGGATTGCTCGGGGGAGCCCCCGGTGAGGGAGGGCTCCCCTCACGCGTGGGGCGGGCTGGTGGTGGCGGGGCGGCTGCCGGCCCACCCGCGGGCATCGTCCCGCCTGCTCAAACCCGACCTGCAGGTCTGCGTGTTCTGCCGGAACAACAAGGAGGCGGTGGCCCTCTACACCACGCACATCCTGAAGGGACCCGACGGCCGCGTCCTGTGCCCGGTGCTGCGGCGTTACACGTGTCCCCTGTGCGGGGCCAGCGGCGACAACGCCCACACCATCAAGTACTGTCCCCTCTCCAAAATGCAGGCGGCCAGACAGCTCAAACACGCCCGGGTCGCCCTGGGCAAGAAGGGCCGTTAGGGGCGGCACCCGGAGCTTCGGGGTCCTCTTATGGGGTTCGGGCAACCTTTTGGGTTTCGTTGTTTTTAGGGCGGACGGCGGTTTCTGTTCCCTTCACACATTAATATATTGAAGGCGGGGGCCGGTGCGGTGCGCGCTGGCCCGCGCGGAGCCCGGCGCGGGGCCGCGGGAATTGCGCAGCTCGGGCTGCTCCGTGTTTGTTTCTTGTCAGACACACAAAAAAATAGAACAAAATATAGAGAGACTATGTGATTTCTACGGAAACGGAGTTTTGGCGAGATCTGACTGGGCGAAGGGTTCCGGGCGGGTTCGATCAAGCGCCGGGCGGGGGCTGGCGGGGTCCGACGCTCGTAGCGGGCGGCGCTGCCCTCTGCTGCCCACCCGGCCCGGCTCTGCCCCCTCAGGGTGCGAGATGGGAGCAGCAGAGGCAGCCCTACCGTCGGGGGGTCTGGATTGGGCTGAGGGGGGTTCAGCTCGCTGCTGCACCGTGGGAGAGCTGCCGCCTTGCCTGTTACTAGCCCGCTGTTTCATTAATTAGGACACAACCGCCGTTCGGTCTCACCGTCGGAGCAGTTTTCTTCCCTGATGTTAAACCCGGGAAGTGAATGGCGCTGGAAGCTGCGCTCCGTAATGAACGGCCGCCTCTGCCCCGAAATCGCAGCATCTTACCCGACGCGATGGAGAAACAGCAGAGCAGTGCTCCACCGCCACCCTCGAACCGTCCCGCTAGTGAGCTAGTCTCGCAGAGCCCCCTGTCCTGGCTGTGGCTTACGGGGAGCTCTGCGAGGAGGCAGCATCGATGTGTTTGGAAATGTGGGGATCGGGGCTGAGGGAGCCCTTTCTGCTGAAGGTGAGGCAGGGAGAAGCTTTGGTGCAGCTTGTGTTTGTGGTGGAGAATGGGAAGGTGACGGGTAAGAGAAGAGACCTGGACACAGCAGTGACAGGTGGTGGGAGGAATGATGAGCTACATCAGTTGAGAGAATGTGGCTTTAAGTCAGTGCGAGGTGGGAGGGCCCTACCCGTGCGGTTAATGAACACCCTTCGTGCTCCACAGACTATGCAGAACGTGAGGCTGATGCTGAAGACCTGGACCGTAGGTGATGGCAGCTCCCTGGTACCAGTCAGGGCTCTGTTACTTCTAATCTTCAAGAGATCTGAAATCACCTTTATTGTGATGGAGGGAGGACAAGAAGCAGCACAGGTTTCTAGTTTGCTTAGGGTTCCTCCTGAGCTGAAAGGCAGGTGCCCAGGCTCTTGGTGCAGAGAGGGACATACTGTAGATGGATTTATTGACACCTGGGACAAGGCGGGGGGGTGCTTGATCCATGACGGTGGCTCTGACAAAAGCAGGGGTTGAAGAGAGACTTGTGCAGGAATTACTGGGGTGTCACCAGGAGGATGAGAAAGGAGATTGATCTTCACAGAAAACAGAGCTTAGGGAAGTGTGGGATGATGCATGCTTATGTGGATTCCTCTCAACAAACTGCTCAGCAGGGTGGGAGCTGGAGGCAGGAGAGGAGGGAGGGCACACCAGTCTCAGGGTGGGCAGGCGAGGAGGGCCTAGGGTTCATTTTTCATCACTGCTGTTGACTTGCAGTTGCAGCCATTACAAGGGAGAAACTGATTTTGTGTGGAAGTGCTCTAAATCTTCATGAAATGGCACAAAAAATGGTGTCAGGTTTAATTCCCAGTTGCTACAGCTGACCTTGTGGTAGCTACCTGTTCCTCCAGCTAGAAAGCACTTGTGTGTTTTCCCTTCCTGTGGGGGGGTTGCACCACGGGCTCCTCTACACTGCAGGATGTGTGTTTGGTTTTGTGATGCCTGGTCCACACAGGTTCAATCTGTACCCTCAACACATCAGAATCAAGCTCAAGTGTGATGCTATGGCAAGAGTCTTCTGCACTTTTGTTACCTCCTTGGAGGAGATTTGAAGATCAATCAGTAAATTAATTTTAATGAAATTAAAATTATGTGTCTGTTGCTGGACACAAAAGCAAGAAAGATGTTGGAAAATCTGTCTCAAGAGTTTTCTGAGAGGTGGTTCAGGCTGGGCTGGGTTTGAAGAGCTCCTTGCAGTGTTTGTGATGTACCTGGCTCTGACCTCTACACTACAGCTCTGACCCCACTGCAATGCCTGGAAATGCACCCAGAGAGCCTTGCATGGCAGAGTCCTTCTGCAGGGCCTGGTTCCTCCATCTGCCTGTGTAAGAGAAAAACTGTCATCTCAGTGGCCTCTGCTACTGCCCAGCACTCCTGGTTCTCCTCTCGTCCTCCACATGCACTTGCTGCCTTGCTGTGGAAAGGCCAGGAGATGCCTGTTGTAGCTGCTACACAGCATTAGGCATCTGACCCGAGTTGTAACAGGTAAGGTGACAGAGCAACTGCTTCAACAGACCAGATGGGGCTGTGGGGGGAGAGCAGAACCCAACAAATTATTTCAGAGAAGACCCAGGTTTAGCAAAACGCAGCCTGAGAGCAAGGCTCTTCAGTCACTGCATGTCACTCAACAATTTGCCCTTTAGTTTTCCAAGTCAGTGTCTTACAAAGACAGAACCTTGAAGGACATTTCTGAGCTTGTTTGGGGTTTTTTGTCAGTAGGCTGCTGTGACTTCCTATGTACCAGCACGCTCCTTGTGGCACTGAGTAAGCAGAAACATGCTGCTTGGTGGTCACACTGCAAAGCTTGTTACAACAGATAGTGCTGATAGTATCTAAGATTCCTTAGATACTGGAAACCATTTACATTAGTAATTTAAATGGCAGGAACAGCAAGCAACTTCACCTGAGAGCAGAACAGCTTGGAGCTGTTGAATCCTCCAAAGCAGAGGCCCAAGAAAAGTCAGATCCTCTATTCATTTATTCTCCAGGCATCAGCAAATCAAAGTACTGTGGTGTTCAAAACAAATACTATCTCTTTAGAGAATCACATTATTACAGAGATATATTCCTGAGTATGTGAGTTATGGAGACTTTTCCATACTGATGTTCTGGTAAGAGAAGTGAACTCAGCACTGGAGTGACAGTCACTGTCCTCAGTTGATACTTGGGTTGGCACAAAGCAAATTAACTCTAATTACTAAAGCTACCTTCAGAGGCACAGGTAAGGGATCAGGGAGGCCTGTGCCCCTCCTTCAGTGCAAATCTGGTCTGGACAGTCTGCTCTCAGCCTGCTGAGCAGAGAGCCTCAGGTGGCTGCTCAGCCACAGCATGAGACCATCACAGCTATGACAGGTGACCACAGATGGGTCAGCCTCACCCACCAAACGGGTTCATGCAGACAGTTCACTAACAAAAGATAATTATTTCTAGTATGTCTGTTGTCTGGACAAAAACAGAAGTGGTATTAAAAAACCCCAGAAGCTAAACATGAAAGAACATGTAACAAAGGCAGTAATTGTCCTTGCGCTGAAGAGCAGTAGCATTTAGATTGCAGCAAAGATTTTGATTAGCAAAATGCAGTGGAATCACTTGTAGAATCTCTTTTCCACCATCATTAAAGGGAGCTGTTCCTGCCTGCTCACCTGCCTTCCCCTGCTCCTGCAGAGATGTTTTAATGGAGCAACATTTGCAGCAATCCAACCAGCAGCAGCCTTCAGTTCTGCCTTCTAAATATAGTGTGTGACAGCTCGTGTTCCTCTAAGGTTCACTGACTATTTCAGATGTTTAACGCAACGTGAATTATCAAACACAGTAAAGCTTTGACAGAGAACTCGTTTGACTTCATGTTTTCACGTAACTTTGTGCTGATGTACAACCATGGCAGTAGATGGAGTGTCTGTAGCTGTTGGATTTGGTCAGTGGCAGTTTCTGATCGCTGCAGGCAGTGCTCTGTCTGAAGTAATTATGGAGCAGTGAATAAACACACTGGCTGTCTGTGAAGTTCTCACCTTGCAGATCTTTACTCCAGCTGCCCAGTCCTGATTATTCTGTGTGCTGGTGACATTACCGCTATCTCCAACACTGGAAGAACACCGATTTGGGAGCGGAGGATTAACTGCAGCAAGGATCACTAACAATGATCCCCTACACCCTCGAGGAAAGGCTGAGGGAACAGGGTCTGCTCAGCCTGCAGAAAGAAAGGCTTTAAGATCTAAGAGCAGCCAGTCAGGACTTGCCAGGGAAATCCAGATTTTCACAACAGTGCATAAACAGGGAGACACAGGAGCTGAAGAGTTAAGCTTTCGGGAGCCACAAATAATGTTAAGAGGGCTGGAGCACCTATCTTAGGAGGACTGGTTTAGGTGATCCTGCTGTGGCAGGGGGATAGGACTAGATGATCTTTCAAGGTCCCTTCCAATCCCTAATGTTCAGTGATTCTGTGACTGGCTGAGAGCTAGAGTTGTTCAGCCTGGAGAAAAGGTTGCCAGGGAGACCGTATTGTGGCCTTCAAGTACTTACAGAGAGCCTGCAAAGGGGAACAGTTGTGACAGGACAAGGGGTGATGGTTTAAAACTAAAAGGAAGGAGATTTAGTCTAGATTATCAGGAAGAAATTGTTTATGTTAAGGGTCATGAAACAGCAGCAGCACAGGTTGCCCAGAAGAGGTGGTAGATGCCAGGTTGGAATGGGTGCTGAGCAACCTGATCTGTCTAGTTGAAGATGTCCCTGCCTGCTGCAGAGGATGGAACTGGATGAGCTTTGAAGGTCCAACCCAAAGCCTTCTACAGCTGCAATTCTACAATTTTTCAGTGGGAGCAGTCAAGCACTGAAAGGTTGCCCAGAAAGGCTGTAGAGTCAACATACTCAGAGGTTTTAAAGACCACTTTGCAGAAACACGGATCTAACAACCATTTCAGAACCAGACATGAAGTGAGCTCCCAGGGGCCCTTTCAGCAGGAATGATCCTGTGACACAGTGTAAGGACAGCTAGGGGTAGCTGAACAGCAGACTCCAAATCCTGTAATCGTTCTCCATTACTGGAGAGCTGCTGTTCCCTAGTTCCATTCTTCATAGGGATGAATGACGAACAAAACCCAGCAGTTTTCTTAGAAAAATCACTACTACTCTGAAGGAATTTGTGACTCACCAAGCAGTGACACAACAGGCTCCAAAGGCACAGAAATCCACCCTCAGAAGACAGCTCAGAAGACAGCTCAGAGGAAGTTTTTCCATGAGAGCCTACCAGTCCTGGACAACTCAGAAGAGGGCGTGGGAAGGACAGGTGGAGTATTACTACTTCTGTTCATTCATGTTATAATGAAACCACGTTTCTGGGGAGGAAACTATGGCAGCTGCTTCATTCCCCTTCAGCTGGTACTAAAGCAGGTACAGAAGAGTCATTCAACAGCTGTTCTGCATTAACAGACACTGCAGGAAGTCACTACAAAGTCAAAACGCTGCAGCAGCTAATTCCTTAAGTTGTTTATTTATCATTGAAGAAACACACAGCAGCAAGTTCTGTGTTGGCTTCGTTATAACCAGATCGTTAATCGTTGTTACCGCAGCCCAAGACTGAAGTCAACACAGCCATTACTATGAATCACTTTTTTGGAAAGGGGAAGAACTGACCCTGAAGACAGAGAATCGGGGGAAAATTCAACAATTTCTCCAAAACCACATATTTTAAATATGACAATATTTATAAATCCTTGAAAGGCATGAAATAACCCCGTGATGCAAGAAGCAGTTGTGATATTGGCAACAGAAAATACAAACGCTTACCAAAACACTGACATCGTACGAGCTCCAAGGTGTGTGGTTGTACACCGCCGCAGTACAACGCCACCGCCACGACGACTGCAAAACAGCCTCATCAGCGCTACGCGTTCAAGTAAACCTACAGAAAACATCCTTGTGTAGCTAATGCTCAGAGAATGTTGATTTAATTCAATTCAAACAACTCGCTGAATTTTGAGGGTGATAAAACAGGTCTCTCGGAAACCGCCTGCCCTCCAAGACACCAATGTAAAAGAGGACTTGTACATTGTTTAGTTTAGTCTTTTTTGGCTAATTAAGGAAATTGATTTAGCTCTGCTGTTCCAACAGTCCCACTGTGTGAACAGAGGTGCTACCAAATGCACGGTCTGTGACGGTCATACCCCATGCCAAATTAAGACAGACTCAAAATAAAAGAGGTCAGCCTGGTTTTGGTGCGAGACAGGAGCGTTGCTGAAGACAGCTGTTGGGCTCGTTTCTTTTTACTTTAGCAACAAATGACCCGGCTTCGTTTGAAATTTCAAAACCTGGCATTCCGTTTCCAACCTTCTGCTGTGAGTTTTGTGCATGATCAATCTACACGAGTAAGTAATTCAAGCTCATGCTTTCATGTTACCTCAAAACATTTGTTAAAGAATTCCAATTCAGAATTGTTTATAAGCACAAATATAATCCATGGATTTGATCAAATCAAAGCTAAAACATTGGTTAAACTGCGCCGACTCCCACTTAACGTCGTACAGTGGTCCATCCCTCTTCATCTGTCTCGTTTTTAGTGCGGCGAACAGGCTCACGCTCCTTCTCTGTTTTCCAGGAACCTTTCTCCTTCTCCCCATCTCTTTCTCGATCTTTTGATGCTGGTTGGGGAGCAGAGGCTGGAGAAGCAGCAGGAGCCGATCGC
This sequence comes from Rhinopomastus cyanomelas, assembly GCA_013400115.1. Taxonomy (NCBI): domain Eukaryota; kingdom Metazoa; phylum Chordata; class Aves; order Bucerotiformes; family Rhinopomastidae; genus Rhinopomastus; species Rhinopomastus cyanomelas. Next base: position 1,020,718 of record VXBP01005202.1, read on the forward strand.
CGAGGTGGTTCCCGCTCCTCTCCACGTTCTTCCTTCCTGTCGTCAGCACGCCGCCACGAGCTCGCTACAAACACAAAGACAACAGAAACCACCTTTGTCATGTTCCACCAGAAACCTGCAAGGGTTTAAATAAGCACACCCAGCATCCACGGTCTGACTGACTGACCCCCAGTGTCCCCAAGAGGTAGAGGGATGATGATGACAGCCAAAAGCAGTTTAATTTTATAGTCAAGGGATGGACAGGAACAATCTGAGCCTCCCTTTCTAGCCAGGATTGTTGTGAGCAACCCAAGGGCCATCTTTAACACACAGTAACTGCAAGAACATTCTACTGATGCAGCTGTACGAATATATTGTTATATTATTATCAAAATTAAAAGCACAAAAGTGCCTCCTTGGGAATGACTAAACCTTGCAAATAGGAAAATCCTAACTTAAACACACTTGTGGAGGTTGTTTAGGAGGTCACTGTCTCAAAAGACTGCCAATTACTCCTTGACCTCCTGGAAAGCAGAGGTGTGACCAGCACCAGACTGCACCGCTCCACTGGTAATGGAGTTCACCACCCCTTCACGTACAAAGATTTGTTCATTTCCATCTAAAGAATGTTAAGAATTCTACCCCAGCTATGTGACCACAGAGGAATGTGAAGATGTGAATCCCAGAATGGGAAGATGCGGGATCTCAGGCTAAACGTATTTGCTGTTACTGTAGTTTTAGAGCACTGCAGAGGATTAATAAACACATGTAATTAAGAGGGGTCCATATACGTAATTAAAAAAGGTTATTTTGTCAAAATCAACCCCATTAATAGTGTGAAACCATAAGGCCTTGCTTAGAAATATCTCTCTCACATTTTAACTGCTCGAAGAAATGAGTCAGAAATCCTTTCCGAGGTGTCTACCTTGATAACTTCAGCACAAGGACTTCGTTCACCCTGAACATAACCCTGCCACGAAAGCCACAGGCACAACAGTACCTATCTACTGCAGATGAGAAACACTACTGAGAAAGAAAGGAGCCACAGAACTAAAACCAGGTAAGATCCAAGGAAGAATTCTCAATGACACTAAAGCTTCTCAGTCAGAGAAGGGAGTTTCTCAGTAAGTGGCTGAAAATCTAAGCTATTCCTTTTCCCACATCCTGGCACTGTCAGGGCCCTATGGTGAATGTAAGTCTTTAGGAACGTGAAATGAAACGTACGCTCTTCCCGGTCGGATCTGGGCGGCGGTCCTCTCCTGAGAGGTGTCTCTCTGTCATCAGTGCGTCGATCTCTCATGTCACGACCACCTCTGTCCCATTCTTCACGACGACCTGAATCTCTCCAGCTAGAAGTTTCCTCAGCTGGTCCTCTTCTCCAACCAGCATCATCCCTTTTGCCATTCAAAACAGAACGTGGGATTAAATGTTAAGATTTTTATTTAAGATTTTATGGAAAGAAGCAACAATAAATTACAACACTGGTACTGCCAGGCCCAGCGGGTCTCTCTTTAAAAACTGACATCATTCCAAAACCTTTTCTATTGTAGAGCCTAATATGAAATTCGCTTTTGGTAACAACTTAAAAAACCCAACAAAACAACCCCCAAATTCCCAGCAGTAAAGGATCCTTTCAGGGAATGGTTAACTTACCTTAAAAATACCAAACTAATAGCCCCCCAAACTTAAAGTGTTTTGCTGTTTCACACAGACCAACCCCTGTTGCCTTCACTCATCCATGTCGCATTATCTCTGTATTAGCAGGGTGCTGTTTATGAACAGAAATGTTTCAGAAGTATTTAAGCAGAGAAGCCAAACCTGGGACGCCTGAAACGATCGTCTCTATCAAAATCTCTCTCTCTGTCGAATTCCCGGTCTTTCTCATTTTCATCACGATCTTTGTCTCTATCCCATTCACGGTCTCCTGCAGGTCTGGAGTCTCGGGGAGGCCCCCAGCTATCCTCACGAGCCTTTTCTCGTTCTCTCCAGCCCCCTGTAAACAAGAAACACAAACTAATTTGTGACTGACCTCTAACTGCTCTGTAGACAAAGAATCCTTCAGTTCCCTCTCATAAACTGGTTCTTCAAGTTTTGATCCCTGAGGATTCAACCTAAGATGCTTGTACAAAGTGTGGGTGTCCTGAGGGAGTCAAGGACAAAACACTGTAGTAGAAACTCATCCACCTAATGGTTGGACTCGATGATCTTAAAGGTTTTTTCCAATCTAAACAGCTCTACAGTTCTGTGGTAACACAGACATCACCTGTTACGGGCTGCCTGGAACAGGCCAGCAGAGCTGATCACAGAAACCACAATGCCCTGATCTGGTGCAAAACAAGGGCAGGAAGAAGTAAACAAAGAGGGTAGCTTAGACAGCACATTCCCCTGAGAAAACCTGTACGTAGGAGACTTTAGACAAGTACATTTTTAAGAACTTACTGAATTCCAAAGCACTAGTTTAAAATTTGACTATTGATTAAGGGACCTGGGGTTCATGGTGGACAGCAGGATGACCATGAGACAGCAATGTGCCCTTGTGGCCAAGAAGGCCAACAGCATCCTGGGGTGGATCAGAAGGGAGGTGGTTAGCAGATCAAGAGAGGTTCTTCTCCCCTTCTACTCCCCTTGTGAGACCACATCTGGGATATCGTGTCCAGTTCTGGGCCCCTCAGTTCAAGGAGGATACAGAACTGCTGGAGAAAGTCCAGCACAGAGCCATGAAAATGATGGAGTAGAACACCTTACGATGAAATGCTGAGGGAATTGGGTTGGAGAAAAGGAGACCAAGGAGTGACCTCATTAATGTTTATAAATACATGAAAGGTGGGTGTCAGGAGGATGGACCCAGACTCTGTTAACTGTCATCTAGTAACAGGACAAGGGGCAACGGGTGTCAGCTGGAACATCAGAGGTTCCACATCAATATGAGAAGGAACTTCCTCCCAGTGAAGGTGACAGAGCACTGGAAGGGGCTGCCCAGGGGGGTTGTGGAGTCTCCTTCTCTNAGACATTTAAAACCTGCCCAAATATGTTCCTATGCGGCTGGATCTAGGTGATCCTGCTGTGGCAGGGGGATCAGACTGGATGATCTTTCGGGGTCCCTTCCAATCCCTAATGTTCTGTGATTACCACCTGCTTACATGCTGCATCCTGCAGTGTTGTTCAGTTATTTGTGAATAGGAGTTTTTTGATCACGCATCTTGCTTTTCCTTTAAATAGGGAAAAGGAAAACAGCAACTGAAGCGTCAGCTTTGTGATTCATAGAAACTTGTTTGCAAGTTTACATCACAGAATTCATGTCTGGAAGAGCTGACATGGCATCTGTGAATTCATAAACCTGAGTAAGAAGAACCAGGAAATCAAATTCTTAACTAACATTTAAGTGTCATCAATGGTTCTGAAAAGAACCCGTTGTTCTCGTCACCACTGACAAGGCTTAAGACTATTAGAAATAAACCATGTACGAACGGAGCCATTCTGATTGTAACGGTCTTCAGAAGATCATCGTGCTCCAGATTTTCAGGAAAGGTTGACAGAAAAGCAAACAAGGAATCTTTCTACACAAAATCGCGGCTTATCAAAACCAATGTCTCTTGACTGATGGTTCAACACCTGCCTTAGAAGGTTAACTTCAGACATACAGAGATAAACACCACAGTGTGCTGATCTAGAGTGTTCCACTCTCACCAGAGAATTGCCCTTGTGTGCACAACAGGTAAATTACCAGCACTTCTCTGTGACCTTTAGGTATCTTCTAGCAAGCAACACACACTGCTTCACGTTTTGGGGCTTTTTTAAGTCAATTAAATTTAGTCTAGGTGATCCAGCTGTGGCAGGGGAGGATTGGACTAGGTGATCTTTCAAAGTCCCTTCCAATCTCTAATATTCTGTGAATGTCCACACTGCAGACGTTTTCAGAGTTAATTCTCCCATTGCTAGCACCACATGCATTACATCTGTTGTCTACCAGGTTAGCACACACTTTGGAGAGAAGATTATTTTATCATTGTCTCTTACCAGGTTTGCCAAATGGTCTCCAAGGACCTGGCCTTGAATCATCACTGCTGCGCCATGGACCCCTGTCATCATCTCGTCTGGAGAGCCTGTCATCGTCTGCATTACGCCATGGTCCCCTGTCATCATCTCGTCTTGACATCCTGTCATCATCCATTCCCCGCCTGGGGCCTCTGTCGTCATCCACCCCGCGCCTGGGGCCTCTGTCGTCATCCACCCCGCGCCTGGGGCCTCTGTCGTCATCCACCCCGCGCCTGGGGCCTCTGTCGTCATCTGCTGCACGCCAACTGCCTCTGTCATCGTCCAAGCCGCGCCTGGGTGGCCGGTCATCATCCAAAGCACGTCTGGGTGGCCTATCATCATCCATTCCACGCCTGGGACCCCTGTCGTCATCCATTCCACGCCTGGGACCTCTGTCGTCATCTGCTGCACGCCAACTGCCTCTGTCATCGTCCAAGCCGCGCCTGGGTGGCCGGTCATCATCCAAAGCACGTCTGGGTGGCCTATCATCATCCATGCCACGCCTGGGACCCCTGTCATCATCCATTCCACGCCTGGGACCCCTGTCGGAGCACGTCCAGGCAGCTTTTACCTTCTCGTCATCTGCTGCACGCCAACTGCTCCTGTCGTCGTCCAAGCCGCGCCTGGGTGGCCGGTCATCATCCAAAGCACGTCTGGGTGGCCTATCATCATCCATGCCACGCCTGGGACCCCTGTCATCATCCATTCCACGCCTGGGACCCCTGTCGTCATCCATTCCACGCCTGGGACCTCTGTCATCATCCATGCCACGCCTGGGACCTCTGTCGTCATCTGCAGCCCGCCAGCTCCCTCTGTCATCATCCAAACCACGCCTGGGTGGCCTGTCATCATCCATTCCCCGCCTTGGTGGTCTGTCCTCATCTCCTTCACGCCTTGGTGGTCTGTCCTCATCTCCTTCACGTCTAGGTGGCCTGTCCTCCGTTGAATCTGCAGGAGGACGTTCTTTTTCTTCTGCAGGACCACGTCGGGGCAGATCATCTCCTCGTCGAGGGAGATCATCCCCTCGTCGGAAAGGTCTTTCATCGTCTCTTGCCTCTCCTCGACGCCAATCTCTGTAAGACATGAAGAATGAGGAAGAAGTAGAATCTGGCATCCAGAACAGTTTTATATAGGGGTATCAGACCCCTCAAGGCCATTTCTAAATGCATCCACTTGCTATGTGGCTGCAAACACATCTACAGAGCTTGCAGTTTTCAAATGCATCAATTGCCTTCATTGCTCTGGTAGGACAGCATCCCTGCAGCTTTAGTAGAGACTGAACAGTTTACTATCTTCTCCAGAACTTTCACTTGAAGGGAATAACTACAGTTGTCTGTTGGTTATCTGCTGTAGCATGACAGAAAAGAAGTTTGGCTCTGACACCAAAGCTAATTTGACAAACTTGAGCTAAGCCTCAAATAACCAGGTATTTAAAAACCCACAACCATCAAGTAACTCATTCCTTTCTTCACCCCCTTCTTTACTCCTTACTAAGATGCAAAAGATTGGTGCAAAGCAAAGAACTGATGACAACTTTCCCTGGGCTATTAAGTCATCAGTTCATCTTTGAAGTATGTTTGCTCTTCTCAGTGTCATCTAATGATATGACAAGGGGCAAAAGGAGGTTCCACATCAAAATGAGAAGGAACTTCTTCCCAGTGAGGGTGACACAGTGCTGGAACAGGCTGCCCAGGGAGGTTGTGGAATCTCTTTCTCTGGAGACATTTAAAACCTGCCTGGATATGTTCCTGTGCGACTTGTTCTAGGTGATCCTGGTCTGGCAAGGGGATTGGACTAGATTAGGTCCCTTCCAATCCCTAATGTTCTGTGATTCTGTGATCAGACACTGCTGAAGAGTGGTTGTAGCCTTCCACTCCTGCCACTTCTCTAGGCACACTGTTTAGTTTAATGTTTACAGGATTTGACCTTATATTTAGACCATAAACCTTGGCTTTGTCATCAGATTAATTTACTTCAGGAAATTAACCTTCCTAAGCTAGTGCCTGAGTGATGAAAACAAACAAGGAATTAGTACAGAGCAGAGATGTACCGGTACCTGCTTCTGGGCAAGAGAAGAGAAACTGCACTGAGGGTTCAATCTCATGGATCCAAAACATAAAATCAAAACCATAACAAAAACCACCCCCAGGCTAAGAAACCCATGATGCTACTAACACGTAAACAAGAGATGAGCAATGACTTGCTACAAAACAACAGATGTAGGACTCCAAGAGGTGAGAAGAAACAGGCAACAGTTTGTGACAACTCTGCATCTGAATAATTTCAAGAGACTGCGAGCAGCACGTTTCTTAGTTTGGGACAAGTAAGAGACTGAAATTGCCACTGAGCTATGAGATAAAAACAAGACACACAGCTCGTTATTTCCATTTAGACTCAAATTGGATCATCTTCTCCTTTAAAAATCTAGTTCTTCTGACATACGAGGCATGTAGAGAAATGGTATTAAGTTCATCCACGGAACAAGTAATTACTTTATACTTAAGCACTGTGTCAGGGGGTTAGGATTTTTACACCTATTTTTAAACTACTACTAGCAGGTGAAATTATGCCTCTGTTTTTACATTTTTGTTTACTCTGACAGCCGGAGTGTTCAGACTTCAGCTTTGGTCCTTCTTTACAAGGACTTTTCAATGCATACATCCAGTAGCTGTACTTACAGCTCGAAACATGCTGAAAATTCCATTTGATGCTCTGTCCCCTGTGCTTCTGCCTTTATCACTCAATTCAGAAGCAAATTTTGGAATTACTTTGCTCACAGTTGGATTTCCAAGTCTTTGTATCCAACACATTTTCCCTTTACGGTTACAATCACCGAACATTAGGGGACCTCAAAAGATCAAATCCCACCACCACAGCAGGATCACCTAGACTAAGTTGCACAGGAGCACGTCCAGGCAGCTTTTAAACAGCTCCAGAGGAGATTCTGCAACTTCCCTGGGCAGCCTGTTACAGTGCTCTGTCACCCTCACTGTGAAGATGTTCCTTCTCATACTGATGTGGAACCCTCCTGTGTTCCACCTTACACCCACTGCCCCTTGTCCTGTCATTAGATGACACTGAGCAGAACCTGGCTCTACCCTCCTGACACCCACCCTTCAAATATTTACAGACATTAATGAGGTCACCCCTCAGTCTCCCTGTTTCCAAGCTCAAGAGACCCAGCTCCCTCAGCCTTTCCTCATCAGGGAGACACTCCACTCCACCATCTTTGTGCTCTGCGTTGGACTCTCTCAAGCAGTTCTGTGTCCTTCTTGAACTGAGGGGCTGAAGGCAGACTAGTGGCTACTAAAGAATGCAGAATCACACCTTTCTTCTGCAATTACATCTGAGCAGCATCACTTTTTTCTTGTGTTTTCTAAGTTCAGTAAAAACAAAATAATTGAGAAATATTATTTAAAATTCCATAGGGATATTATTTTTGGCTGTTTTGATCAGTATTTCCTTTTAGTATTCCTCACTATACGTCTCTTAGCGAAAGACTTAAGGGAAGTGTTACTGAACATCGTACGTGATAATCCAAAACATTCCTGATTTTCAATTCCACTGCAGTCACTCAGCTCAACTTCTACACAAGCTGAATAAGACACACCTGTTCACAAAAACTCTATGCTATAATGATTCAGAAAGGAATATGGGTCACTTAGCCCATTCTGTGTGAAAAAGACTATCACAGGGAAGCTTATAAATAAACACATCAAACACTTGTGCAGCGTGTTCATAGTTCAAAGCTTCGCACTGGAGTTTCATCCAACTTTTGATTCTGCAATTCACAAGAAAGTGGGTCACTACTGAGAACAGCAACACAGTTTTTAATGGGAGACTCAAAGGCTGTTTTGTCTATTGAGTTCACACTCTTCTAGTACTAGAGAGAAAGAGTAAATTAATTTGCTTCCACTGGAGTCACGAGTGAGCTGTAATGGATTTAAATTACTGTACTGACAAGCACACATTCTCTACAGCTGCATAAACAATCTTCCTTTTTAGTGAACATAAAATCCCCTAAATGCTTTGATGTGAACAAGCATTTGTTTGGGGTTATTTTGCAAGCATAAAGTACCTTCAAAATATTCCTCCTCAGAAATCCTTCCTTCTCTGTTCAGTACAGTCTTCAAGAACTTTCTTTTAGTTTACAGCACATATTTTCTGCTCTGTGACTCACGCTGGGACTTCAATAGTTTAATAAGACTTAGAATTCTGACTTTACTATTCTTAGGTATTCTTAGTCAGTTTTACTGAATGGAAAATTTGTTTCATCACCCAGGACCCCTGCACTCCCTTGTCAACATTTTCCATTCTGTACATAGAATCATAAGGGATTGGAAGGGACCTCGTAAGATCATCTAGTCCAATCCCCCTGCCACAGCAGGATCACCCAGACCAAGTCATACAGTCAGTCTGGGTTAGAAGGGACCACAAGATCATCCAGTTCCAACTCCCCTACCATGGGCAGGGACACCCCACCTTAGATCAGGCTCGCCAGAGCCTTGTCCAGCCTGACTTTAAACACCTCCAAGGATGGGGCCTCCATAACATAACTGACATCAATGTTTCAGCAGGAATTAAATTTTTCATTTCAGAAAGAAACCACCTAGGTAAGTTTATCACATACCAACGCTGTCTGCTAGCATTCACGTATCTAAGCCAAATAAAACAGGAATGTTATCTGCAACTCCAAGATAAAACCTCTCTTTCATTTTGAGAGCAAATTTACAAAGCAATTTATGGTAATTTTCAGACATGGTAAAGGCATGAGATATTATTAGCAGCAGCAAAAAGGCAGCCTTCATATTCTGAGCCCAGTTCATCCAGTGCTTAGTACACCAATGACAGATAATTACCTTTCCAGTGGTGCTCGTCGCCATTCAGATTCAGCCTCACCGCCTCTTCTCCAGGAGCTTTCAGATTCCCTATCACCCCAGCGAGATTCCTGGAGGTCAAAAGAAATCAGGAACATTCTCTCTGAATACTTTTCAGCATTTAATCTACCCTTTCAGAGCACTGTGTGTCATTAAAAACTCACGTTACACTACAGAGAACACTGGACTATTGGAAGTTTGAATAACCTGGGTACTGTCTTAACTGACTAAACTTTACTGCTTCTGGCAGTTTGAAAACCAGTAACGTGCCCTTTGTGCCAGACTTTACTAGTAGGGTAGGACTGAGGGTGACTTCACTAATGTTTATAAATATGTGAAGGGTGAGAATCAGGAGGATGGAGCCAGGCTCTCTTGGCAACATCCAGTGACAGAACAAGGGGCAACAGGCGCAAGCTGGGGCACAGGATGTTCCATCAAAACATAAGGAAAAGCTTTTTTATGGTGAGGGTGAAAAACACTGGAACAGGCTGCCCAGGGATGTTGTGGATGTGCAAAAGCAGCCTGGATGCATTCCTGTGTGACCTAATCTAGGTGATTCTGCTCCGGTATGGGAGCTGGACTAGATCATAGATAATGTCTCAAGGTCCCTTCCATCCCCTAACTTCTGTGCCTCTATGTGTGCAAATAAACCAACAAGTTTAGGAAGAGGTGTATGAACAATAGGTACAGTGAGACACAGCTAGCAGCTGCTAACATACTCAAAGCTTCTAACAGTTCCACTTTCCTGCTGCTTGCTGACAGCAGGAACAGATACAAAGACTTATTTGCTTTTGTGCTTTCTAATCAGATCAGAGAGTGTAACTGAATGAACTGAAAGCTCTCTGGAGCAGAGACTACTTTGTTCTGAGTGTCTCAAGGCACAGAACACGTGAGGAATTTGTGATTCACACACTGAATCACTGATTATTGCTGCTTAGAGCAATAATCAATATCTTCTTAAGAAAGTTATAATATCTCTCCCTGTTGCTGGAGAAAGACAAATCACTTAAAGTCTTTCTAACACCTTTTTTATTCCTTAAAACCACCACAAGCAGCAGATTGGGTAAACCATAAAAAATTCCTGATTTAACATAATTGCACAACCTTTTTATACAAGTGAATTCTGGTTTTTAAGCAGCTCTTTGAAAAGTGTTTTTGCTTATCAACATCCACAACCCCTTCAGTAAGAAATGTCCACAGGTTGTGCACGATCTGGCATATCCACTGCTCCACAGTTTCTACTCAAATGCTTTTGAAATGACCCAAACAAATGAGGGTGAGAAACAATCCCAAAACTGCAAATGGTATTTCTCAAATGGTGCAGATATCTCCCTCAGAACCTGAGCCAGCTGTTCTGTATAATCACTGAATTATTGAAGCTGGAAAAGACCTCCAAGATCATCAAGCCCAGCCCACGACCTAACATCACCACAATCAGCTAGACCATGGCACTAAGTGCCACAGCCAGTCTGTCCCTCCAGCCCCTTCCCCAGTCTCACTGCTCCCCTGGATCCGTTCCAGCCCCTCAACCTCTTTCTTGAAGTGAGGGGCGCAGAACTGCCCCCAGTACTCAAGGAGAGGTTTCATCAATGACTAGAATTACATTTCTAGTTCTGCTGGCCACACTATTGCTGATACAAGCCAGGATGTCATTGGCCTTCCTGGCCACACTGCTGGCTCATGCCCAACTGGCTGGCAACCAGTATTCCCAGGTCCCTTTCTGCCAAGCCCTCAACTAGGACCACCATTTACACAATACTGTTGGTGATTTACCTGACAGACTACCAAAACTATTTCCACAAGCTGTGATCACTTGCCTTCACAGCATCACTCAACAAAGAATGCATGAAACAGATACACTGGTTGGGGAAATTAAATTTAAAACCAGTTGTCTTATCAGTAAGTTCTGACACAGTGGGAGTGTAGAAGGTTTTGGTGGCATTTACTTTTATCTGGATCATAAAACATGTGCCAGCTAGTAACTTTTGCTGCATTTTCAGGATAATGATTTTCCCCAATACTCACATTTGTACAGGAAGCTCCACGCACCTCTTGTTTTTATGTTACTGAGTATGTCTTCAAATATACTAAACTGTACTTCTTAGTTAAGTCTGGGAATTTCCTTCTATATCTATCCCAGTTCCTGACTCGGGCAGGAGTCACTACACCTGGTAGTGACTCTCATCTTGTGGTTTAAAGAAATGTTTATTCCATATTCCCTTTAGTCTGTATTTGTTTAGTTTTTAAATAGCTTGGGACATCTTAGCAGGTTTTTTTTCCTACTTTATTACTAACCTACACATTCTAGGTCCTGACAGTGAGCTGAAACTAAGTGACAATAGCTACTAAATGATCCTCTTAAGATACAGCTTAAGAATGAATTTACCTACAATTCTGCAACGCTACCATCTTCTTCCAAACGTTCCACAGAAGAAGCATTCAAAAAGAAAAATGCTCGGGTCCTGCTCTGTCACGGGATTGGACTAGATGATCTTTCCAGGTCCCCCCTCCAATCCCTAATGTTCTGAGACTCTGTATTACCTACCTTTCTTGAAAACGGGTCATCCAGACCTCTCCTTTCTTCTTCTCGACGACGCTCCCTCTCTTCTATCTCCATTTCTCTTTGGCGTTTCTTCTTCTCCAGTTCTTCTAGTTTTTTGACACGCTCCTGGTACTCGCGCTGCTCCTGTTCGCGTTTCTCACGCTCAATGCGCTCCTTTTCCTCCCGCTCTGCAACCAGAAACGTTAATAAAATGCATTAACAACGTGCACTCCGTTGCTTTGCTGCATCCACAGAAGGGCTACAAAGCACAATTTCTCTCTTTGGCTCCTAAGAACGAGCAAACAAATAGATAATCCAAGCATTTAACAGGATGTGTTTAGTAACCCGGAAGCAACCTAACTGGAAAGTAATAAGCAAAGGAACCTTGACACATCCATTAATGTGACACCTTGAACAAGAGCTAGCAAGAATGGGAAGAAAACATTCTGGTATCTGTATGCTAACTGGATGTACAGACTGAAAACATGCCAGCCAAAATATGAGTAACTATCTCGAGCAAAGTAGAGGATCCCTTCCTTAGAAAAGGTCAAACAAATGGAAAAAACAGCTAGCAGCATCAGAAATTTGACACGCAGGACTGTTTGTGTTTTGGTTGGTTGGCTTTTAAATGCTGCTTGATTGTCAACTCTGATACAGAAAATCATCATTCACCACATAACAATTAGGACAGAAATCTACCCATCAGCTCTTCCCTTCCACATCCTTGAAATGGGCTACCTACCAGACAAAGCAATTCACAAAGAAAGGAGTGTGAGTCACTTACAGATCTTGAGTCCTTGATCTGGTAGAAATGTTGCTTTTGTGTTCTCGAAGATGTGCACAAGCAAGTGGACAGAACTCAAACTGAACTAAAAATGAGTCTTTGATTTTAGTCATTAGCCTCCCTTACTTTAGTAAAGGGGGAGGTAATGTCTGGGAAAAGGAGGGCAGGGAGAATTCATTGTCTTTCATTTTCCTTTCCTCCTGTAAAGCTCTACCTTCGCCTTGGCCACACAGATAAGCATTAGGTAAAATATAAACGTCCAACTGCAACTGTCTTCACCACTGACTGGGTGTGAAAAGGCTTCCTCCAGTATTGTGTATGACAGTAACCAGGAGTCAGTTGTGTACGCACGTGGAACAGGTCAAGGATGCAGGGATTAAAACAATCATGCCCTTGATTTATACCTTTAAGCAGCTGTTCTTCTCGCAATCGTTGTTCTTCCTCCTCCTTCTCTCTGTAGTAAGTAATGCGCCTCTCTTCTTTGCGTTGTTTCTTGCGCTCCTCCAAACGGTTGCGCCTCTCCTCTGCTAACCGCTCCTGGAACTGCTTAAGTTTATCCTGAAATACAAGGAATACGCATGAAATCACCAGAAGCGTAATGCCCGAGAGCCAGGCAGTTACACAAATTGCTAAATAAAGCTGCAGAGAAATGCGAACCAACTGCAACTAAGTTAATAAACTTTGCTCCACTGAAAATCCACCACCTGTTTGCCATTTCATCCCCTTCTGCAACTGATTTTGTCTAAAGGAACATACTCAGAAGAAAGGCAAGCACCACGTACAACTTTAGTCCATCTGCTTTTACAGGAAAGCAATTACCTGAATATAATCTACTTGGACTTAAAACACACTCTCCTAAAATTACCTATATTGCTGCCAAGAACCATGCTAAGTTACTTAACTTAGTTTAACTTAATACCTCTTGTGCTTTTAGTTTCAATGAGGTTTTACTGCACAGTCAAACAATCAAAGCTAAAACCAGCCTCAGCACAGGCAGTATTTTTAAATGTAGAGCAAGGAACAAAAGAACAGTTCCTTCGTGGGCTAATTTGTTATTACATTTTGAAAAGAGAAAACATAACCTGAAGTATCAAATACTAGACTTCTTGATATGACTTCCAGATTCAAAGAAAAAGATTAAAAACACAACAGATGAGTATTTCAACCTGTTTCTCAGCTTCAATACTAATGCATTACTCCATCACCACAGTAAGATACACGCAGCTGCTCCTGTGCTCCGCAATAACCTCTCAGTAACAGCTGTATTAAAATAGCTGATTTACTCATCTGTTGTTTTCCACAGAAGCTACTCCAGAAACTGTCAAAAATAAGTGACAGTATCTCCAAATACAGGCTGTCCAGAGAGGTTATAGAGTCTCCTTCTCTGGAGACGTTCACAACCCGCCTGGACATGTTCCTGTGCGACTGTGCTGTGGCAGGTGGATTGGACTAGATGATCTTTCAGGTCCCTTCCAATCCTTAATGTTCTGTGGTTCTGTGAAGAATGTTGTTCTTTTTTAAATTAAAGCAGAAAAGCAGTGATTCCATAATTCTGAGCCATTTTAGACAACTAGTGTCTAGTTTTGACGAAGAATTACTAGATCACAAGGTTCATTCCTCACTTCAGGGGAATATTTGACTGCAATACCACCATGTACCTCATAAACTGTTCGTCGTGAAGCTTTGAGCCTGGCTTCAAACAAATCTCTATCCTCCAACATCCTTGAGAGTCTGTTCTTATGCTCAAGGGCCTTCTCACGCTCCAACTGCAAAGTGGTGATCTAAAAATAGAAAATATACAACTATTAGTACATATTTGCATCCAGTCTGTCTCAGCCACCAGAAAGAGGAATGATCTTTTTCAGGTTCAGGACAGAAGATACTGCTGCCCACCAGCAGTATCAACTTTGTTCTTCAAACCAACTTGTTCCATTCCTCCCTTGGATTGAGCTGGGGAAAAAGTGCAAATCCCACAGTTTTACTCATTTGCTAACAGAACAAAAAATTCTTACCCTTTCTTCCTCCTGCTGCTCCCACAGTTCCATATCATGCACTCTTTGCTCCTCATATGCAGTCTTTATTAAGGGAATTTCTTCCAAGCGCTTCGCTCTTTCAAAGTAGTCAATCTAAATAAAGACAACACTCCTTTAGCATGTCATAACACAAGGACTAAATCTGGAAGATGATCTTCAGCATCCCACGACGAAAAGTCCTGATTTTTGGAGTCGCCTCCAAAATATCTGCTACATTACTGTTACAAGAAAGGAACCACACTGAACCACATCAAAGGACCACCTAACCAAGAACCTGCCTCTACCAGTAGCAACTAAGTGCACTCCTAGGCAAGAGTGTGTTATAGATTTGGTGAAATTATGTTTGCTCATGGTATTCCTGCCTCAAACTCTCTTCCAGCATACAAGAAGTTAACTTGTTTCGGTTGTGGGAATGGTTTCATGTGGGCTTGGCAGGGGGAGGTCAGTGGGTGCAGAAGTAAGGTGGAGAGGTGGCTGTAGCAGGGGACAGACTGAGCAGGTAGAGTAGGCCAAACAAATTTGTGGGTCCTCATTTGGGGAGGTTTCCCTTTTCCCCTCTTCTTGGTGCCTTAGCCCTGTTTGTGTGTGTTGGGAGTTTGGTTTCAGTTTAGTTTTGGCCCCCAGCACACTGCAGCCTCTTTGTCCCTCTTCTGCTTTACACTCCCACTCCCCCTTTTCCTTTCTTCTCCTCCTTCTCTCTCGTCTTTATCCCTTTATCCCTGTAATCTCAGACCAATCACAGGAAATAGCTCAAATTAAGCATTTAAGCACTGCCTAGGATATTCTCAGTCTCTCCTTTTTACTCCCCCCTTGTCTGTGGCTTCTAGCAGTTGTTTGGAATTAGGGGTTAGCAGGTCTGGGCTGAGGGAGAGGTGGACTTGAGTGACTGAGGAAGAAAACCTTTTCCCCTTTCCCCTTTTTTTAATTTGGTTCTTACTTTCTACTTAATAAAGTCTTTAATAAAGTTCAATAAAGTTTAGTATTTCTAGTTCCAGTTTCCGGAAGTGTGTTTACTTCACTTCCTTTCTGCCCCCGTGGAGGGGTGGGAGGACATTTCCTTCTGCATGTTTGGGCAGAATATAATTTTGTGGGCTAACCTGGTGCCAAACTGTGACAGGGTGCAAGAACAGCAGCAGGTATATATAGGTCATTCTCTCAGCATCGTCAGTCTTCAGCTTCTGGCACTTTCCGTGTTTATGGATTTTTGTTAGTAGGCACTGGTGCATTTCAATGCTTGTCCTTGCAAACTTAGACCATCTTCTCATATCCATCAATGTACTGTGCAAAGAACTCCCCTGTGTCTATGGCTCACAGCACCAAGATCTACTCTCTACCTATAAACTGTTCTGAATATGGCTCCTACTAGCTTTGGTTGATTCGTCCTAGTTCACAATCTCCTGCAGTCAGTGCACTAACAGCTGCTACAACAGGTACACTCTTACAGTCTGCTACAACATCCTCTCTTCAGAAGTCATGGGGTAATAGTTTACCTGGACATTTCTCACACAGAAGCCAGTCCACACCACTGATAATTCTTACTGGCCTCCTCTCAGACTTCCGGTTCAACCGCATCATTTTTGAGATAAAAGAGACTAGAGCTACAGAACCACCAAGCTCTCACTGCTAAGGATGTTAAGTTTGGTGCCCATCAGTCAACATGTAAAGATAAAGGCTGGGGAATTTTACATCTTTTTTTTGCACTTTTCCTACACCAAGTAATTTTTATCTCAGTAAACTGAATTTAATTCAAAGACCTCTCCTTTCACCCCACAACTGCTAAGTCGTCTTCGGTGAAGAACTGAGTAAAAGGCTTTGTTACACCAACCACACCACCCTACTCACACTTGTTTTGACAGCTTCAGAGAACTCCAAGAGGAAGCCCCAGCTCACAATTCCTTAATAGAAACCGTGCTGACCTTTCTGGGTAGATCATATTTAGCCAGGTGATTATTTACCACCACATGTTCCTCAGACTTCTACAGTCACCCAAGTTTCAGGCAGATCCTGTTCTGCCACCTAGAAGGGCTCTAGCAGTGGAATTTCCTCTGTTTCAGTGAGAACTAACCCAGCTAATCAAATTTAGCTTCTCTAATGGCCTTACCTTCTGCGAACATTTAATCTTCTCCGAACATTTTCCAATTACATGTCTTCCCAACTAAGACTCTGCTCACATACAGCTTAAGGGCCCATTTTCAAATTAACTCCACTAATTAGAACAGATTTGTGCACCGATACTAGAAACTCAGTCGGGTTTTAGCTCATTTAGCTTTTTTTAGTAGTTTCAACATCAATACTCTATGTGCGTAGAAACAGAAAGAGCTATGTATGAGGACAGGAATCCAAGCACTAACCAAAGAGTTGATGAATGCAGTTTTGTACTCTTCCTACTTTGTACCTTTTTCTCCTGGTTCTTCAGACGTTCCTGAAGCTCCTTCTTTTCTTTTTCCAGCTGTTCAACTTGTTTAGCCATGATGAAGTCAGGATCCAATTCTTCAAGATCCTACAACCAAGTAAAATTATCAGTACAAAATAAACCACAGGTTTTCTTCTACAAATGTGCTTTGGTTATATATTTACTTCAGCTTCTCTGCATTTTTCCTCTTAATTCTTAGAAGCAAATCTAATTTGCTTCTAAAATGTTCTCAAGTTTCTTCTTCTCTCTTTTGAGTAATTTGTACTTTTGTTTCCAGAAAAACCCTCTCTAAAGGATTGTATTTTAGTTGAGACACAGTCCAGGTACTACAAAATTGGACATGGAGGTCTCTTTTCTAATTCCAATGCTGTTACAGTAATAAGGGAAACAAAAAATAAAAACTAAAACCAGCTGGACTTTCTTCAGGTTAAAAAGGGGGTATCCAAACACAATTAAACTTTAAATATTTAATTTGCTCAACAATGTAAACATCCCATTTTTAAAAGAGACTGTTGGGAAGTTACAGCGTAATACCCATTACGAAGATGAAAATCAGGCCGCCCAGCAACATAACTGTGAAACCAAAAAAGTAACCCAAACCACCAATTATAAGCTGCCCACCTCAATATCAATATCTTTAAATGCTTTGGCTCCCAGTTCAGTCTTCTTAATCTGCTCCAAGCGCTCACGGACAGTCTTCTTTTTGATCTGTTCATGCTCCTGCAGGATACGCTCCTTCTCTCTTTCTTTTGCCTCCTGGCGCAGTCTCTCTTCTTCAGCTTTCCGGACCTTTTGTAACTCTGCTTCACGTTGTTCCAGCTCTTCTTTTTCCCGCTGAATGTTTAAACTTTCAAGGCGCTCTTTCCTTTCCTCTATAGTTTGACGACGGGCGAGAATACGCTGATGCTCCTTCCTTGAATTTTTTAAGAAGGCTGTGACTGCCAGCTGATGCTGCTCTTCCTTCTCTTGCTGAGTTTAAAAGAATAAGACAATGATGTACGTACAGCACCTCAGACAGCAGAGTAAATGCTTCTCATTGAGAATGCAGTGTTACTTTTGTTCACCAAACTTGCCAACTGTGTGGAAATACAACGGTGATGGCAAACCTAGTGGCCATCCACGTGGCTTACAACTGACTACAACCACGTGTACATGGAAGTTGTCTGTGAAAGACAATATTCTGCAGTGCATCCTGAATAGGAGTTTCATCCTTTTCTGTCCAAAAGTCTTGCACACCCAAATGTTACTGCTATTTAAGACTAACTGAAGGGGGGGAATCAATCTTGTTGGTCTCTATGTGTGTTAGCCATTACAGCACGACATGTACTGTACGTGTTCACCAAAGCTCCCTTGTTTATGAAGTTTTATTTTTTAACAAACACACTAACTCAAAACTATCCTCATTGCTACACAGCACTGTCTGTGAGATTATAAACAGATGAGTCAACAACTTGGGTATTAACATGGTACCTAAGAGCATTTTAATCACATTATAAAAGCTCTTGACTTCCAGACACTAGCACACTAGAGAGTGGGAGACTTCCACCACTCTCCTCCTCCAGAGCACCCATGCAGTTGCTTGTAGAGACTCCTACTGCGCACATGAAGAGGTATAATTGTACCAGCTCAGGGAGCTGCCCATTTTAATCAGCCCAGTAAGCAGGCAAACACCACAGCCCAATTAGCTCTCTGCATCCCTCAGTCACGCTGCTCTTGAAATGTGAGCTAGCTCAGAAGTATTTTTAGTAATCTGTCACTTCTAGGGCGTTCAACAAAAACAGTGAAAGCCCCGTACTTTGCTGCAGATCTGAAAACATCTAAAGATAAATGGAAGTGTCAGAAGCATAAAAAATTAAAAGCTTCAGACAAATTTAAAAACTTTCTGAATTACAGTACATTTGACAGAAATTAGAAATTACAGTACATTTGACAGAAATTAGTCTTTAAGCACCTAGAAAAAGTGAAAAAGGAAGGAATAAAGAGTATCTATCCCCTTGTTCTCGATTGGTATTAACCTTAACGTTGTGCTCCCATTTGACAAGTGTAATCAGCAGCTTTTATATCTTATTCAGCTAATTGTACTGACATGTCAAGTGTAAGACTGTCATTTCCATCTATAGATGTTCTGATAAAGCACGTTCGGGGTTTTTTTCAAACCAACAATCCACCAGGCTAATATTAATCACCAGTAACAACTTTTTAGAGGAAAACTGACATGGAAATATTTTTATCTTAAACTCTGTGAAACAGCTAATACGTTTTAAAGCTAATACAAGCCAGCATTAGGTGTCACGACACACTGCTGCATTTATATTTCAAGGACTCAGTATTTCAATTACTTAGTATTTCAACCCATATTAAAAAAAAAATCTAACAAGGACACCTTGCTATCAGCCTTTATTTCATGAGGAAAATCACTTGATATGTTTGCTATGACATCTCTGTCATAAATGTAAAGCAAAAGAAAAATTACCACTGCTCTTTTAAGAGAAATGAAGGTTTAACTTGCCACAACCAAATCACGCAGGAAATGTGAGGCTTATTTACACCTTGCTCCTACATGGCTCTGGAGAACCTAAAACATGAGCTCATCAGTGAGTCTGATTTCAAAGCCTACAGCCCCAGTGAGGAGCATGTGTTAGTTCTGGAGTTCTGGGATCTTTTGTTCATGGTTTTAGTTCCACACAGTCACTAAAATATAACCTTTGGTATAAAGTGTTGACTTATTAACTTACGCCTCTACTTAACCCATGAGTATATAAACACAGCCCACTGTTATGTTAAATCAAAGACTATCCCCACAATGCTCAGAAAAACAGAGCAACACACTTTTGAAAAGCAACAAATGCTCAAAAGCACCAATCACAGCCTGCAGAAATCCAAGCAATGCCATGCTTAGTTAATCACTAGATGGCTCACTGCTTCCCCTACATCCAGGAAAGGTAAAGAAAGTAACTCCTTCCAGAATCATCTTACAAATTCAAAACAAGCCTGTCCTGTCCAACAAGAAAACATACGTCTATGAGAACACGTGAATACACACAAGTGTAGAAGGATAATCTGCCATGAATAAACAGATTAATGCTATGCTGCTTGTGTAGAGATTAACATCTAAAGGATCGATATTTGTTCTCAAAGTGGGGGAAATGTCAGAATCTGTCAATGTTTTCAGAAGGCTTAAAATGACTTACCATTAAGTGCGGAGGCTTGATGACTGCAAGAGCCTTAGCCAGAGCTGAGGACATAGCAGTCAGTTGATTCCTGATCTGTTCAGAAGGCATGCTTTGTAGCTGAGGGCCTAGTGGAGCATCTTCTCTAGTACTGTAATTCAAATCTGAACCAAAACTCAGGGTCCGGGTGGTATGATCAAGGCGAACCTTTGCAAAAAAATAGGAATAAAAGGACCGTACTATTGGTTAAACACTTTATCTGTTGCTCTGCCTGTGACCAAAAAGTAAACAGAAAATGTAAGCAGAAATTACTTTTTAAAGTTTTAGCTCCGTCGAACTAGTAGAAGTATCTCTGTGAATACACATTTGCTTAATTTCCATCACTTCTATATTAACAGCTGAAGAGGCTGAACTTCCAATGATTATACAAAACAAGTACAAGGAGGTTGTAGCTAGGCTGGTGCTGGTCTCTTCTCCCAAATTACTAACGATAGGATGAGAAGAAATGGCCTCAAGTTGCATCAGGGGAGGTTTAGATTGGCTATCAGGAGGTTCTTTACTGAGAATAGTTGGCACTGCAACAGGCTGCCCAGGAAGGTGGTAGAGTCACCATCCCTGGAGGTGTTTAAAAAATTAGTAGATATGGCACGTAAGGCCATAGTCTAGGGGTTAGGGAGATGTTGGGATGAAGGCTGGACTTGCTTATCCTGGAGGCCCTTCCCAGCCATAATGATTCTATGACTCTTGCTTCTTCTTCCACATTAGCAAGATGTGAAAGAAAGTCCTGCCTTTAGCAATTTCAATGCAACTAAAACAAAAGCTAACAGTGTGCATTAACTCATCTTTGTCAAATATACACACCAGAATGACAACAATACTTCGTCCTTAATATAGTCACATCCATCTTTTATTCTACTTTGTCTCTCTCAATCAGAATCAATTGTTTTTACAACGCTTACTTGTAAGTCACAATGTCTGGCTGCATCGACAATGTTACGTTCCAGCTGGAAAGCATCAACAAAAGGAACCAGGGCAACCAGACGGGAAAATTCGATGCTTTGATAAATCTGGGCCACCTGTATGTGAACAGAAGCAAGAGGTATTTTTCCTTATTAAAAGAGATAGGAAACAGAAGTTGTTAAATTGTCAACAAATGGATGTAAACATATTAACACAACTACAAACACTCCTCCAGGGTTTTCTTTCTGCACTGTATTCTGGGATGGCTATCTTGTATGAAGGAGACTGGCAGCAGTACCTGCAGAGAGCCCTGCTGCTAATTAGCCTTCAACTATTTCTTTAGCACATCAGAAATAACACTGCTCATCACTTGTAATGAAAGCAGGTCAATGAAATGTGCATTTTATAAAACACCTAAACAAAATGAAATAAACCCCATCCCACCCCAAACCTAACTACAAATTTTTAAGAAACAATGAAGTACTTTTGATACAACATCACAGATCCGTAACCAAGAAAAATCTAGGCAACAGATTCTGTGCAACTGCTAGTGAGTACAGCTACTATGGCTACTACGATAAACAAACCTGAAGATTAAGGTTGTAATTACTTTCTTTACCCTGTATATAATCATAAAGGTCTTCTATTTGATGGAAGAATTACCTCAGTGTGGATGTTTTCAACCTAACACTCTTCCAAAGCATTTTCTAACTTGTTCACACTTACAAGCATACATTTTCTTCACTCGTACCTGCTGCAGAAGGCGAAGAATGGTATTGTTCTGCAGGTGAGGAACATAGAGCTGCAGTTCAGGTTCCTTTTCAGCTTGGTCTTTCACCCAGTTCAGAGCCTATCAAAATTCTGAAAAGTTACTCTGTCTGCATTAACCTTTAAAAACGTCAACATTCAAGTACAAAGCACAGTTCTTGAATACTTCCAGTTTACAGCCCATCAAACAGCACTTCTGTCCAGATACTACGTTGTTTTGCTGAGGTCTATCTTTAGATCACGACACTTCTATAATGGACAGCTAATGTTGTTTGTATGAAGGCGACTGACAGTGCTGGCAACATCTACCACACTGCTAATTTACCTTCAGGTTCTTTTTAGCACCTCAAATATCCTTGTTCCCACTATCAAAGAAAAAGAACATGATGTGCTTCATCAGTTGTAGAATTTACACTAACCTAACCAACGGGTTATTTTACTTTCCAATACTCTACATTTTAACAGTAAAATAGGTCTCAGTGTATTTGTCCACTTCCTACACAACTTGCTGGCAGTTTAGGGAGTAGAACACCTCCCTTATGAGGAAAGGCTGAGGGAGCTGGGCCTCTTTAGCCTGGAGAAGTGGAGACTGAGGGGTGACCTCATTAATGTCTATAGATGTGTGAAGAATGGGTGTCAGGAGGATGGAGCCAGGCTCTGCTCAATGTCATCTAATGCTAGGACAAGGGGCAATGGTTGTAAGCTGGAACACAGGAGGTTCCACATAAGTATGAGAATAAACTTCGCAGTGAGGGTGACAGAGCACTGGAAGGGGCTGCCCAGGGGGGTTGTGGAGTCTCTTTCTCTGGAGATGTATAAAACCCTCCTGGACACAGAATCAGAAAATCATCAGGGATTGGAAAGGACCTCAAAAGATCATCTAGCCCAATCCCCCTGCCACAGCAGAATCACCTACACCAAGTCATAGAATCAGTCAGGGTTAAAAGGGACCACTTGATCATCCAGTTCCAACTCCCCTACCATGGGCAGGGACATCCCACCCTAGACCAGGCTGGCCAGAACCTCATCCAGCCCAGCCTTAAACACCTCCAAGGATGGGGCCTCCACCTCCTTCCTGGGCAACCCATTCCAGGCTCTCACCANTCTCCTCAGTGCAACTCTCCAGCCAGTCACTGCCCAGCCTGTATTTGTGCTTAGGATTGCCTCGACCCAGATGCAGGACCTTACACTTGGTCTTGTTCAACCCCATGTGGTTGGCTTGTGCCCACCTCTCCAGCCTGTCCGGGTCCCTCTGGATGGCACTGCTGCCTTCCAGCTTGTCTGCTGCACCACAGAGCTTGGTGTCCTCAGCAAACTTGCTGAGGGTGCACTCAATGCTCTGTCCGTGTCACTGACGAAGATGTTGAACAAGACTGGTCCCAGGACTGATCCCTGAGGGATCATGTTCTATGATTCTATGATTCTAAGATTCTATGTTCCTGTGCAACTTGATCTAGGTGATCCTGCTGTGGCAAGAGGATTGGACTGGATGATCTTCCGAAGTCCCTTCCAATCCCTAATGTTCTGTGATTCTGTGATGTACTCATTCCTCCCTTTTTAAACAAAACTGAACTCAGTACCATTTCCACCTACAAGATCTGATGCATTCCCAGAACTCTACCTTTGCAGGGCTCTCTAAATGGCACCCTAGAGACCTGCATGAATTTGTACTGAAATGTAAATTATCTCATGTGCTACTGTGTGTCAGATATTATACTTGTGCTTTAAATGGAATTTGACTAAATAAACCCAGCTGCAACAGAAAAAGCTAGTTGGTATTTATTGATCAATATTCAAATAACACACTCTGAGTCAAGACCAACCAGTATAAAAAAGAGCTTACAGAACTTACCTTGCTGACACGGCTACATAACTTGAGTGGGTGAAAGTCTACTTCAAGCCAATTGTAAAGTTCTTTCACTTCTGGAACAACGTACTGCACTACGTTGAACCTAACCTACAGACAACAAAAAAATACGAAGGCTTCAAAAGACAGGTAAAAACAAATAGTAGTACAAGTACAGTATTCATGGAGAGTTATGTGCTCAGATTTTATACTCAAGGCTCTGAACCAGCACCACACATACATTTTAACAGAAAAGACTTATTTATTACAGAATTCTTAATTACAATGACAATTAGCTCTCTGCTACCAGTTGACTGTATTTAAAAGTAGAAAAGTAGGCAAAACACCTAGTTTAGTTTTAAACAAAAAAAACTTGTTTAGTCTAAACAAGATGCTTAGACTAAAGTATTACCAGACATTTCTAGAGCTCAAATCCTACACCACACAGATGCAGGCTCACGTCCAGGCTAAAACCACACATCCTGGTTCACAAGTAAATTTATGAAGCCTAAAATTGTGTGTTTAAGGCAAACCAGAAAAATTAACACAAATCGTAGAAGAATCTTGAATTGTAAGTTTTTGGCATGTATGCAAATGACTGGATGAAACTCAGTTTCTCTAAAAATGCCTAGCTAGGACTGGATGCCTCATTTGTTTATGAAGAGCTGCAGAAACACAAAGAGAGATAATTCTCATCCCTCTCCAGATTAAACACAAGATGTTTCCATAATCACACGCGTCCTTACAGTATGCTATGTGGTATCTGAGCTGTGCTTATCCAAAACACATTCAAAACAGAACAATAAACACCAGGTTCAGTTATTTACACATCTTTAGTCTAGGGAAAAAAACCTTAAAGTTCCAGCTCACAACTCTTTTCAGACTCCTCACTTTCAAAATCACTTCTGTTGCTCGGGTAACAGAAAGAACATTATTGAATCTGACTCTTTAGAGCTCACACAAACTTGAGGCCTCCGGTTACTGGTGTCATTTCCAGTGCTTCTTGTGAAATTGTAACACTCTAAGTCATACAATTATCTATAAAGATGTTTTACTTTTAAACTGCTGTCCATACATTAGCATCGTGCTCTAGAAGGAAAGCAGTCCAAAAAGACACAGCGTTCATAAGTGGCTCATCTGAACACCACTACCTACCATATCATTAATGAGACTGGCACGTGTGGGGGGGGCCTGGAGACCCAACAGGGTGGCCAGACGCCGCTGCTTCTCAACAATGATCCCATCCATATCCAGAAGCCGAGCGATGTCAGTTCTCTCAGGAGTTATAGGAATTGACAGAGTGGCCAAAAGGACTCGAGTAGACATCCTGTTGACAAAGCAGAATCACAAAAGATGAACTGCAAGAAAACACTGATTAATTTCTGATTATCTATGTGCCCATTCAAGAGTAGAAGTAAGCAGCATCCATGATGCTGAACTGTAAAACTACCAGTAACAAAGATGCCAACTGTGCAACAGCAGTAGAGAATGCGGAGTTCATCCATAACCAGGGCAGATTTTGGTAACATCTTTTAATTGTATGTGTATACAGATGGATATACACACTGTGAAACACTAAGAAATCTAAGCCACCTCTGTAAATACCAAAATCCTGTAAAATAACAACAGCAGAAAGCAACTTATTTTAGCTGAAAATTCACACAGAACATTTTGACTGCAGTGATTTTTAGCATGTACTGTGCAAGCCAGATGGATATTTTGATGTAATAATATAAATGACATTACATACTAAATTTGACCATAATACTCAGTTGAACAGGAACAGCAGAATTTCTAAAGGATTTATTCTCAGCAGGTTCTGATTCTATAAAATCCTGGCACATGAACTTCAGATGTCAGTGCAGTCTATGACTCTGCATGTTTCAAAAACATTCCCATTATCATTATCAAAACATTAAAGGCCACTTAGCCTTACAGACTTTTGCATATTAAGGGAAAGTTTACAGTACTCATGAAATCTTGTGAAGTCAATAGCAACACTCAGAAAGGAGTAAGGAAGTAAAACACAGATAGCTTCTAGCTTGCTTAGCTTCCCAGTCAGTAACAGAGAAGAAAGGTTAAGGAAATCCTTATGTTTACAGTTATTTACACTGCAGCTTTGTACTACACCCTTCTTGCTCGACGCTTCCTTTTGAGGTAACCGGCACTGGCCAAGTCAAGCAGAGCTACTCGCAGCCATACACGTCATCTGCTTTTTTGGGGTACAATCTAGTTTATTTTTGAACCTATGGAGTTAAAGGCAGAATCTAAGGTGACATTAAATATATTTTCTCACCTCTGCATCTCCTCCTGTGTGAGATTCTTTCGCATTTCCCTTGATAAGTGGTAAAGTCGGTGAAGCGTGGAGGCATGGAAAAGAGCATTTCCTGATTTCCAAAAGACAGTTGAAACTTTGTGATAGTAATTTGCCATCAGTTGAGGTTTGGGTGGTTTCTTAGACAGTGCAAACAGCCCATGAATATCCTCCACTGCTTTGAAAGCTTCCTAAAAAAAAAAAAACACCAAACCAACCAAATACTTCACTACTTTTAGAACTTTTATTCACTCCAACAAACAAGGGAAAATGCACATTCAGGAAAGATTGAAAGATTACTTAATAGTAGAGAGTTGTGATTTCAGCTGAAATGCTCCTTTCCTAATACATTACCTGAAGAAATTATCTGGGAATTAACAACCCGCTTAGAATGTGGCCATTAATGATTAGTCTGCAGAGGGATTTTTTTGCAAAGTGGTTTATTTCAGATTTTCATGCTACAAACCAAGTGGGGAAAAAACCCTCCCCAAACCAGGATGACAGGATTTTGTTCTATTATACCAATCCTACCATTTCCTGGTTTTTCCTTTTTTCATAAAAATAAGTTTTGTTATCAAAAAAAGAGTGGTCTCCCTGAAAAACAATCTAATCTTGGAAATGTCTTGCACATATTTACTAGATCAACAGCTAAAAAAGAAACAACCCAAAGGAAAACATTCTCCAAATAAAAAAAATAAACCAAAAACTACTTTGTTTTTTGAAGCAATTTGGTATTAGAAAGGCTGGAAAAGCTTCAGTGCCCTCACTAAGGCACCATCATGAGGGGCCCCAGCCTAACAGCAGGATTTAAAAGTTACCAACCACTTGACAGTGATCAAGCTCAGGAGAACAAAAGATGGAAGAGGTGAAGGTGTCATGATCAACTTCTTATTTTCACAACAGCCACTCCAGCTACTAACAAGCAGCAGAAGCTTGGTCTGAAATGCTGTGCAGGCACCTCAGGCTAAGTATTCACTACGCACATAGCACCACATTCTAGATACTGAAGCCTCATTCTTTAGCTCTTGCCCTCTCTTTACCTTGGAGCATACACCATGAAGCATGATGTGCACGGGACAGATCGTGGCAAGGCTGTAGCCTAGAGCGTGACTACAGTAGCCCTGCTGCATACCTGCCACAGCTCCATGCTAATAGCACTGTCAAGCTGCACAAGCCTGGTCTCCAAGTGCATCGACTGGCTGTCAGGATTGTTGAGGTTGATCGCTGTGCTTTGGTTATGATGACGCTGGATCTGTCCCAGATGCATCCGCAGGTTATCACAGAGCTTACGGAACTCAGCTTTACGTGTGTACTGCAGGCAGAACTTAAAAGCTGCAAGAATACAGAATGCTCATTAGCAGCAGGTCTAAATAGGATTCAAATCTGTGAATTAGAACTTTTAAAGAATCTGCATGCACAGTCTAAAGACACATCAAACAAGACACAGTCTGTTACACACAATGAGGAAGTGACAATTCCACCTTGACCTGAAAAAACTAAAATGCTTCTACACAATTAGGCCCAAGTAGAGAGAAGGTTTAGAGCATCTTCTATAACATCCTAATTTAAACAGTGACTCAGGCTTTCATTTTGAACTAAGAGCAAGCAAAATTTGTGAATGGCATGAATTCATGTTTTGGCTTTGTAAGATGTGGGAAAAGATTCTCAAATCATCTGAGTATGGTGAAGTTAAATGAAGCTTTCAAATGACTGGAAATGACACAAAGTTTTCTTTGATCATGTACTTCCTTTTCTTTTGCTGCTGCCACTGAAAACTGTGAAGCAGCTCTATCAGAAAGAGGCACAAAAAGGAGCCTCAATTCTTCCACAAAGACTTAAAAACATTGAAGTATCTACAACTCACAACAGCCATGTTTCCAAATGTACTTGCATTACACATATAGAGCCCTGAGGTATACATACAAAGCAGGAAAACCTTGTTTCTACTCATCTCTCAGACTTAAGAAAAGATGAACACGTAAGCACTCATTCTTACAACGTCTATTTTTGAAGAATAATGTCAGGAGGAATCTGACAGACTTCTTCCTCTTACTTTGTGCATAATACTTGGCTAAGCCTCTGTCAAAACTAGGCACCAGGATTTTACAGCACCCTTCTGCATACGCTAGTTCCTGAAGTGAGCTAATACAGAGGATGTTAATGGAGGACACATTTGCCACTCTAGATAATGAAGTGAAAGCAACCAATTCTCATCAGTAGAAGACACAGCACAGGTAATTACCACATTATCAGTATGTCCAATAAAAACAGTAACTTTATCCTCACAGGTTCTGTTACAAGAAAAGATCAGTGTCCAGAAATCACAGTAATTTTAAGGAGCCTCTATAATTTAAGGACAGTATATGTACCTATGCTTGAGAGACCGATGTGTGTCCATCTCTGAAGCAACATCCAAACAAGAATAACCTTTAATTTTCTAGTTTTACAGGCTGTAACACAAAAGTCCCAGATACCATTGTCTTTTAAGTTTCCACCTTCCCAACTTACCTTGCTGTGCAATGTCATGGTACAGGCGTTCCACTCGAGAATTATTTCTAAGAAGATCCAAACACTGTCTGTATGATTCCCACAGGAACTTAACCCAGGGGGTCAAAAGCAGTCGGTCAGTACGATCCTGAGTGTCTTCTCCACTTACAGCACTCAGAAGAACACTGCAGTTGGGGCCGGGAGGTAAAGGGTGGGGGGAAAAAGTGATTTATTCCTCATAATTCTAACCAATTTTTATTCCGAAGATTTAGGATGAGACTGGATGAACCTGAACAGCTAATGACTTCTCCACAGTCTATTGCTTATTTTCAAACTGGTCCCTCAAGCTCCTCTCTTGTCCTTTCAAGATGTAGGTAACTTTTCTTGCTGTTAAAGTTTCAGTCTTTGGCCCCTGTGTATGACTGACATGTGCAGGCTCCAGAGGCAAGAGACATCAGGAGCTTTTGTATCCTTCACATAAGCCAGAAGAAATTAATTCAAGGATTTTCACCTTCTCTCTTCTACTAGGGAGCTGCACACACTGTACCTCTTTGATTCAAGTATCACTGTCTATTCAGATACTTTCCTACTTGCTGCAACGTCCTTTTTAGCCACCAGCAAAGCTGCCAGTGAGGCTCACTTCTTGTTGACATGACACAGAAGAATTATGTGCCCTACGATCTGCAGACATTGAAAACCAGAACCATTAAAGTATCTAAACCTTTAAAAATTCTGACATGAAAACAATGCTTAAAGATGACGGAATAGATGAGTATCTGGTATTTAGTGGCCAGAACTGCATTCCCTCACTCACAGAAATACAAGATTGGAAAGGATTCCAAAGGCACTGAGACAAAGTCAGTGCTGCGACCCTCATGATCCCTTTCTGCTGAACAATCTGCCCGGCAGGACAAACTCAAAAAGAATCATCTTCCATAAACCTTCATTTTAAAATTCTTTTTTGAACTATGCTTTTACAATAAACTCTCAACTCTTGTAACTCCTTTTACTACCAGTGCTTCCAACTGTAAATTTATTTCCTCAAGCTGTAGCATTAGAAACTATACTAAAGATGCCATTTCACCACTGCTGTCTCCAGGAAATCAAACAGTAAATTCAGCAAAAAAGTACAGGAAAGCATGACCTAAAAATCACTAAAGAAACTGTTGTCGCTCAGATAAGAAACTGTGAGTGAAAAATAATTCTTCCAATTCTTAGTTATATAAAAGTGAACAAGGGAAAGAGTGGTCAGTCACTTTTTTTTTTTCCCTTTACTTTTCTCTCGGACATAGGATTCTATTTTTCCTCCTCCCTTTAGAATCTCCAGAAAACTGCTAGTATTCCAGTATCTCAGTTCTCTGACCTGTCAACAAGACCCATAGGGAAAATAAGGATCCTTGGCTGTGAAGTGACACACAAAGACAGGGTGCCTACCTCTCTGGAGTTTGAATGTTATCCAGATCTTCAATGTCCAGTACCATCTGCTGGGATTCTTCCTTGGCTGCTTCTGTTTTTTCTTCAGCTAACTTTAGATAGGCTCGAACAACATCCTCCAAAGATTTGATGTTCACCTACACCAAAGGCAGAAAATGGGAATATGTCTCCATGCACAGCACAAAGCAAATCCTTAAAACCTGAATGCTACAAACCCAGGAATATCTAAAAGGCAGAACAATTCTAACTCAAGACCCATTGGTTACTTTTAGCTCCTGTCAGCTGACACATACCATGCCTGCTACAAATAAAATAGAAAAAAAAACAGTCATAGAATCATACAATCATTCAGGTTGGAAAAGACCCAATCCTACTCTACAAGTTCACGCATAAACCAGATCCCCAGCACTGCATCCAAGTGTCTTTCAAACTCATGTAGGGATGGGGACTCAACCACCACACTGGGCAGTCCATTCCAGTGCCTGACCACTCTGTGAAGACCTTTTTCCTGATGTGCAATCTAAACCTACCCTGTCGGAGCCTGCAACTCTTCTCTCTGGTTCTGTCACTAACTACCTGTGAGAAGAGACCAGCACCAACATCTCTACAATGTCCTTTCAAACAGCTGTAGAGAGCAATGAGGTCTCCCCTAAGCTTCTTCTTCCTTAAACAGCTCCAACTTGCTCAATCTCTCCTCATAAGACTTATTCTCCAGGCCCTTCACCAGCTTCATTGCCCTCCCCCGCACTCGTTCCAGCATCTCAATGTCTCCCTTGTGCTGAGGTGCCCAAAACTGAACATAATACTCAAGAGGCAGCCTCAATGCCAAAGCCATACCTGTTGGCAAATGTTCTTGTACTGGTACAGCCCTTCTTTTGCCAGATGACTCTTGCGGAGATCCACGCAGAGTTCCAGGTACTTCAGCATGATCGGCTCGTGTATTTTCTGCCATGTTCGGTGTTTTTTACTTTTCATAACATCATAGAGAACATCGAGGGCAGGCTGCTTTTTGCCAACCTCAAGGAATTCTGAAAGTAAAGCCCAATTAGAAAAAGACTTGCACACCAGAAGATGCTTGCTTTTATGTTTAACATTAAACTTTTAGAATTTAATTACCTCTAACCACAGCTCATTGATGGCTTGATTTAGATGGCCAAATCAAAAACATTAGCAGACACAACTGCAGCACAGTCTTTCAAGAATGTTAACTGGCAAATGAGCTAGACCTCTCCGCTAACATGAAAATTTCAGGATAATGGAGGTATCTCTCTATGCATCAAAGCATGGGCACTTCATACATATTAATGAAATACATCCAGTTTTACAGCTAGTTCATCAAGAAGGAAAATGAGTACATGCACCACGAGGCATGTAGTACAGCGCCTACCAACATCACTCAGCAACACACAAACCCCACCCAGAGAATCTGACTTTAACAGAAGTCTCGCCCTCAAGCCAAGCAAGAAAGAAATTTTATGCAGGAAAGTTGAATTTTACTTTTTTTTTTAACTGGGAGGTTCACTTCCTAGAAGTTATATTAAAAGCTGCTACAGCTCCAGTGAAGGGTCTGACATCTTTTAAACCAGTCTTGCTGCTGAAATAAGAGCCTCATTAATTCACTCCTTAGCAGCTGCTGTTACTAACAGCATCTCCCAGCACGACAGAACTCCTGCCTAGGATAAACCATACATTTTGCTCAGGACAGAACAGCCAACCTT
The DNA here is from genome assembly GCA_013400115.1 of Rhinopomastus cyanomelas. Taxonomy (NCBI): domain Eukaryota; kingdom Metazoa; phylum Chordata; class Aves; order Bucerotiformes; family Rhinopomastidae; genus Rhinopomastus; species Rhinopomastus cyanomelas. Next base: position 1,052,078 of record VXBP01005202.1, read on the forward strand.
CCACCAGCAAACACGGAAGCAGCACAGCCCATGACCAGCAGGCACACAGAATCTACACAAACCACACTCTTAACTGCAGAAAGGCATACCTAAAGAATGCTGAGAATGAGAAGCAAACAGGTTCAAGAGATAAAGAGAAGTCAAAACAGCTAAAAGGAAACATCTGTATTCTAAAAGGCTGAAGGGTGGAGCCAGCGAGGTACCTTCCCACAAGGTACTTTGGAAATCACTACATTCCTAAAGGCCTCAAGATTAAAGTCGGGACCTGCTCAAGGTGCTCAGACATGAGCTTCTGAGTTCTGAAATCTTAGAATCAAAAAAAGTTTATTTTGAAAGCAGCACTTCAGTTCTAATTCAAGGACCACAACAGCACGTGTTCAGAGGTTAGTTTATGTAAATAATGAGCTTGCATAAGATGATCAAATTCCTTTGTAGAAAAAACTGTGCTACATTAAAGGTGCCAGTATTCAGTGGTATTTTTTTTACTCACCAAGGCAACTTTAATAAAGCTATTCTCCATCTCATCATTTACGCTGTTATTCCATCTCAGTGCTGCTTTTGAGGCAATGACTACACAGCTCTACAATTTTTCATTTATGAAAATAAACTTTGAAAGGCAAGTTTAATCTTGCAGAAGTGCCAGGCCACTTCAACCAGAACACTCTAGGGGTCAACAACCAACTGGACAAAGCACAAAACTAATGCATATTATTTTGAAACTTTTAATTAACTCAGGTCAAGCAAGTTCTCACAAGCAAGTCAGGTAATTAGGGCTAATGTATCAGGCACTTCAGAAAAAGCACAAAGTGAACCTGAAGAGTCAAACCCACCACCATGCCTTGCAGCAGAAACTGTAAATTATGGAAAAGATTTGTAACAGACAAAATGTAACAGTTTTGCCCTGAACAGCTGTTGAAATTACAGTTTTTCCATTTTTTACTGTGATACCAGTTAAAATGCTAAAAGGTACCCAAAGCACCCGCTGAAGCTCTTGAGTGGAAGCTGACATGCATGGACAACTCACCTTCTGCTAACCCAAAATGCTAAATAAAGCTAAATGTTCGAGATGAAAACGTGAGCATCTTTAGGGACAGTGACAAAGCTGTCGTGTTACCCAATATCTCTAACAGCAATCTCAATACGTACAACAACAAAATACTCCCAAAATTTCAATTACATCCCTCATTACAAAACAATGACTGATACCAGCAACAGCTAAGGGTTGGTGTTGACCTATATTTATCACTTTTAAGGAAAACCAGGTTTTTTTACATATCTGGACATAGTCATAATCATTCAAGCTCTTCTTATTTCCAAACACCTTCTATGTATGTCGAGGTCACTGAGAACCTGAGACATAAGCTGCTCCTCAGTGTTCACTTAAGCCCTATGCTTAAGTGCAAACACAAACCATGGAAACTACACTGACTGTTCTGTTTTGAAAGCTGAGTTTAAGAATACACTGCACCCTGCATCATAGAACCTGTCTTAGGTACAACTTCTCATGGTTTATTACACTTGGCCACGATGAGATAGAGCTGTACAGTCTGTAAGACTAGGCTTTGCTGGTCATGACCACTCAAGTCTACCAAGTCTGATCAGGATCACTAATGCTAGTGTTTGCATAGAGAACAATCTCTTTGGTTGAACTCTGCTCCTCCACCTTCTCAGTCCAGTAGGCTTGTAGCAGTTAGGGTATTTAAGGCTGCTCTTCAATAAGACATTAATATTCCAATAACGGGACTTGGTTATCAAGTAAATACAACTTAAAGCCAATGAAACCTTAGGTTTAATAAAGTCTACACACCATGGTACGTATATCTTTGCAAAGACTCCCAAAATACAGCTTTACCATTGGAAGCTGACTGAAGGTGATTTTACATTTACTCTTTTTATCTTTGTGGGAATGATTTTTACAACTAACTTTAGATTTAAACTATTGAGGACATGCAGTACTTTAACATTTTTTTGTTAAAATACCAAGTACTGGAATTATGTGTAGTCCCCAGACGATGCAGCCTCTTCAGCTGTCATTTCAGGATCAGTATATCATCTGTAATGGCCGGACGTCTTTAAGTATCATCCTGCCATCAGCACTATGTCAACAAAGGGCCTAAATGAGCTTGCGATATGCTTTAAATAAGACACCATTTAAAAAAGTGTTGAAGCCATATATTTAGCCTAAAATGAGTCAGATGATAAATATAACCAGTCCGGGTTATATGTGGTGGTCAGCAAGAGTCATCCACAGTGCAGTTCTCCTCGTTGTCTACTCCAGGGGCAACGCACGCATCAGCCTATGCAACAATTAATTTAATCACTCGCACTCTCACCGGAGTCACGTGAAGGACGGGAATACTGGATCCGGAGCCCATATGGTAATACAGGGCCCGGCACCGGAGCGGCTTTGAGATCAAAGTCATCCCTGGAGCGGGACTGGGCACCTCACGCCGAGCCCCGGCCATCCGGCAGCCCCTTCCCAGCGCAAGGCTGCAGGCTGACGGGTCGTAGGCTGAAGGGCCTCAGGCCGGGGCCGCGCTGCCGCGACCTCCTCCCCGCCCCGCTTCACCCAGAGCCTGCCCAGCACCTCGGCCCGCGGGGGCCCCGCCGAGGGCAGGAAGGCGGAGCCGGGCCCGCTCGCCGCGCCAGCCCAGGCCTCGCCTCCGCCATGCGGCCGCCGGGCCTCGGCCATTTCCTCGCGGCCGGGAGGCGCCGCGCTGCTCCCGGGCCGTCCTTGCTCCGCACTGGGGAAGCACCGGCTGGGTCCTATCGAGGGCCCCATGGAGTGGCCTCAGGGCGGGCCCGTCCCAGCGCGGCCAAGGGAGGGGAGCGGCGCCCGGCGCGGAGAGTGGAGGCGAAGCGGTGAGAGGTGGGGGGGAGGGGATGCGCCCCGCACTGACCGTTCGCCCGCTTCAGGGCGTTCTCGGGCCGCTGGAAATAGACCGGCATGATGGCGGCGGCCTCGGCTCACAGGGCGGCGGCGGCGGCGGCTCCTCCGTGCTTAGCCAGGGACCTGCGGCGCCGGAAAGGGCGGACGATGGGCACCCGCGCGCTGACGCCGGCGGAAGCGGAAGCTGGAGCGCGGGTGGGACCGGGGGCGGTTCCGCGAAGAGTTGGGGCGGGCGGTGCTGCTAGGCCGGGTGAGATTCGTGTTCGGTTTTGGGCACCGCAGAACCAGAGAGACATGGAAGTGTGGCGCGGGTCCAGAGAAGGACAACAAGGTTGGAGGAGGATCCAGATGATGGGACCAGGCGCTTCTCGGTGATGTCCAGTGACAGGACAAGGAGCACTGGGCACAGACTGGAACAGAAGAGGTTCCACCTAAACATCAGGAAAAACTTTTTCAAAGGGAGGGTAGCAGAGCCCTGGTACGGGCTGCCGAGAGAGGTTGTGGAGTCTTTTGCTCTGGAAACATTCCAAACCTGCCTGGATGTGTTCCTGTGGGATCTCCTTTAGGTGATCCTGCTTTTGGCAATGGGGTTGGACTAGATCTTTAAGGTCCTTCTAACCCCTCCTATTCTGTGATAAGGGTCTGGAGAACAAGCCTTGTGAGGAGCTGAGGCTGTTCTGTCTGAAGAAGACTTGGGGGAAACCTTATTGCTGTCTACAACTAACTGAAATCAGGTTGTAGAGAGGTGGGGGTTGGTCTCTTCTCCCAAGTCACTAACAGTAGAACAAGAGGAAATGGCCCCAAGTTGTGCCAGGGGAAGTTTAGGTTGGACATTAGGAAAAACTCATTCCTGGAAACAGTCCTCAGGCCTTGGAACAGGCTGCCCAGGGAGGGGGTTCAATTGCCATTTCTGGATGTATTTCAAAGTTGAGTAGGGTAGGGACTTGGATTAGCAGTGAGTTTGGGACAGTTGGGTTAATGTTTGGACTTGATCTGAAGGTCTTTTCCATCATAAATGATTCTATGATTTGGCTTAGGCCTGAGTTGTTGGATGAGTGAAGCTCAATGGAGAATGTGTTGGCAAAGAAGAATAGTGAGTGCTGAGTCTCCACTCCTCTCAGCTTGTTCAGCTGGTTCAGAAATTGTACTGTGGAGCAGTTAAGAAGGTGCCAAAAGATTCTTCTGTGTGCATGTAGTCATCAACTGCAGCTTTTGCCCTTCATCCTGAAAAGCAGTAGTAGAAGCAATACGAGTGCACAGGTGATAACTACCAGCATGTATTTATCACAGCTATTGATATGAAAATTCCCATTGGCTTATGGAGAGGCAACAAGTGGTATAAAGATGTGAGACCTGCACGATGAAGTCCTATAACAGCAGCAGTAGAAAGCAGAACAGCAGCAAGAGAATGTGTGACCAGTGAGATGTTTTGGATGATATTTGACACACCAGCATAGTGCATCTCCACGTGAGGTGTTGAACACTGTGCTTTGCGGTCTTCCAGCAGAAATCTGTACCTCTGCAGCTACATCAGCTATAGCTGAGACCCACTGCAGACGCAGCTGTCTATTGTCTTTAAAGTAATAGAGGATTGAAAATAGGATTTTTCAAAAAATACCTAGGTGTATGGAGAAGCCTGCAGACAAGAACTACAGCAGTTTGTTCTTGTCTTCCGAGTTTCTGGTTTGGTACATTTCTTTCTGTGTCCTTAGGCCTTGCAGCCTTCTCCAAGGGCCGTCTGCGCTCTGGCAGGGGACTGCTGCTGTGCTGCCTGGTATCTTATTGCTAGCTTATAGCACCATTTGGTGTTTGGGATCCAGCTCCACTTCCTGGAATCTCCCTGAAGTTCCTGAAAGCCTTCCAGGCTTGAATCACACAATTGTGTCAGCAGCTTTTATGGCCTGACTTCACATGTCTCTTTCTGCATGGCAGCAAAGTATATTACATGTGTAGGCTTTATGACTTTATGAAAATCAGCTAAATTACTTTATAGAATCATAGACTCATTGAATCTTTTATGTTGGAAAAGACCTTTTAAGACTGTCTAGTCACACCCAGCACCGTCAGGTTCTCAGGAAACCATGTCTCTCAGCACTGCATCTATCTTTTCAGTATCTTCAAGGATGGTGACACCACCACCATACTAGGCAGCCTGTTCCAGGGCTTGACAGCTTGGTCAATGAAGTTTTCCTAATGTCCAACCTAAACTTCCACAGGCACAACCTGAGGCCATTTCTTCTCATCCTGTCACTTGTTCCATGGGAGACCAACACCCACCTTGCTCCAACCTCCTTTCACGGAGCTGTAGGGAACAAGGTGTCTTCTGTGCCTCCTTTTCACAGAATCTGCAGTTCCTTCTGCTGGTAATTGCAGGATTTGTGTCCCAGACCTATCACATGCTTTGTTGCCCTTCTGTGAGGTGCTCAAGTACCCTTAGTGTTTTCATAGAGGGCCCTGGCCATCTCCCAGAACAACCCCATCTAGAGCAGGCTGTTCACTGCCCCATCCAGCTTGACCTGGGATGTGTCCAGGGGTGAGGCTTCTACCACCTCTCTAGGCAACCTGGGCCAGTGTCTCACCGCCCTCAGAATAAAAAATGTCTCCCTGCTATGTAGTCTGAATCTCCCTCTTTTTAGTCTAAACCCCCATGTCGTGCTATCACAAGTCTGTCCCCATTCTCCTCATCGGCCCCTTTAAGCGCCGACAGGGAGCACGAAGACCTCCCTGGCGCCTTCTCTTCCTTAGGCTGAGCACCCCCACCTCTCCCAGCCTGTCCCGAGAGCTGAAGTAGCCCAACCCCTCTCCCCGTGGCCGCACACAAGGGCCCCTCGATCCCCCGCCAGCTGCGCTAATGGCGGCAGGACTGGNCGGCAGTTCGGTCCTGCTGATACCGATCTGGACCGGGTACAGAGCGGCCCCTGGGATTCTGTGGTGGAGTCAGAAATAGGAGGGAAAATAAGCAAATTGCAGGGAAAATCATGAAATAGTGAGGAATATAATGAAATAGTGGGAAAACAGGGAAAATAAGAGGGAAAATCGGCAATAGCTGCTGTGGGTGCTGGGCTGTCTTGTTCCTTCCTCAAGTAAATGCCTGTTCAACCCCCTGGTGACTTCTTCACCCCATGCAGCAGGTGGGGAGTGGGTATTTGTTATAATCTTTCACATATTTTACTGATATTGAAGTTATTATATTTATAGCCTATTTCCAAATCAAACCCTGTAGCACAAGTGCTGCCCTGCAGCTTAAACTGTAGTGGCAGAGCTGGATGTGTCTGGGGTCAGGGTGAGGTGGAATTTTTAATTTGATTCCAGGAAACGAACCTGATTAACGCCATCGATTTACTCCCTTGCTGCTGTTTGGCATTCTCACAGTGAACATATTTCCACCATAGAAAAAGACACCAACGGAGATGCTTTGTGGGTTTGGTGTTATCCATCCGTCACAGCTGAACTGAGGAGTCTGTTGCTGCGAAAGTGCTGCCTTACGGATGAAAATAAATTGCTTCATACGTTTGTGTTTGGCCAGTATAAAAGGTCATGGTTCTACATCACCACTGTGGAAGTTCAAGATTCCCCAGCCTTGAAAAAGGTAGGATTTATCCCATTGGGGTTTTTTTGGGAGAGTGCAGGCAGAACTTCTGCAGAGCTTTTCAGGGACAATCAGCAAGGCTTGACCAACCTGAGAGCCTTTTTTGAGGGCATAACAAGGTGGCTATATGATGCCAAAGCAGTGAATGTGGTCTACCTTAACTTCAGTAAATCATTTGACATGGTCTTCCACAGCATCCTCGCAGCCAAACTGAGGCAGTGTGCTGTAGATGATCAGGTAGTGAGGTGGATCATGAACTGGCTGCAGAGAGTAGTGGTCAGTGAGACAGTCTGGTTGGAGGCCTGTATCTAGCAGAGTCCCTCAAGGGTTGGTACTGGGACCAGTCCTATTCAATCTGTTCCTAATGAATTGGATGAGGGATTAGAGAGCACTGTCAGCAAGTTTGCTGATGACACAAAGCTGGGAGGTGTCGCCGACACCCCAACAGACTGTGCTGCCATTCAGCGAGACCTGGGCAAGCTGGAGAGCTGGGCAAGGAGAAATCTAATGAAGTATGATAAGGGTAAGTGTAGCATCTTGCATCTGGGCAAGAACAACCCCAGGTACCAGTATAGATTGGGGACTGACCTGTTGGTGAGCAGTGTAGGAGAAAGGGACTTGGGGGTTCATTGTGGCCAAGAGGGCCAACAGCATCCTGCGTTTGATCAGAAGGGCGGTGGTTAGCAGATGGAGAGAGATTCTTATCCCCTTCTACTCTGCACTGGTGAGACCATATCTGGAGTATTGTGTCCAGTTCTGGGCCACTCAGTTCAAGAAGGACACAGAGCTGCTGGAGACAGTCCAGCGCAGAGCCATGAAGATGATGAATTAAACACCTCCCTTCTGAGGAGAGGCTGAGGGAGCTGGGTCTCTTTAGCTTGGAAACAAGGAGACTGAGGGGTGACCTCATTAATGTCTATAAATATGTGAAGGGTGGATGTCAGGAGAATGGAGTCAGGCTCTGCTCAGTGTGATCTAATGATAGGACAAGGGGCAGTGGGTGTAAGCTGGAACATAGGAGTTTCCATATGAATGTGAGAAGGAACTTTTTCACAATGAGGGTGATGGAGCCCTGGAACAGGCTGCGCAGGGGTGTTGTGGAGTTTCTTTCTCTGGAGACATTTAAAACCCATCTGAATATGTTCCTGTGCAACTTGATCTAGGTGATCCTGCTGTGGCAGGGGGATTGGGCTGGATGATCTTTCGAGGTCACTTGGAATCCCTAATGTTCTCTGATTCTGTGTGTGATTCCTCTGGTGGTTTAAGAAGTGTCTTCCTATGAGGGAAGCATTCTATTGAGGCATTTTTGTGTGCTCTTGCACATCACATTTAGTAATTCTTTGCTCTTTTTTTTTGGTCAAAAAAGCTCTACAGACTATCTTTAATAGTGCCCAAAATCTTGTTGATACAGAAGTTGATATGATTATTTTCCCCCAAAGAGTTGAGTTGTAGGTGCTTTATCTTCTACTGCTTTGATAACTGAAAGACTGTGAATATGCTCATGTCTTCTATACTTTTTCAACATTATCAGGATCACTAAATTGCCTGTTAAGTTTACTCAGTTCTCACACTTCAAGCTGTATTGTAAGTAGATGGAGAATGTGGGTAATCTTGTACACCCACAGTAGAGCATTGCTTGCTTTTCCTCAATCCAAGCTTACATCTACTATGAACCCAAAAGGAGTAGAATAAAAGTGTCCTGGTTCTGTCTCTGACAGCACAAGATGTTATTTAAGAAGGACACCGTGAGTCTGACATTGTCTGCAGACTTTGAGCTTCATGCTGTCTCAGCTCACAGTGACTCAGTTAAGGAATTCTGTGTGTGGGGCTGCTGTCCCTGAACATTTCCTGCCCTCTCTCTAAATATGTTGATGCTGCCAGCCTGTGCTGCTTTCTCTGGCAGCTCATTCAGGAAGTTTCCTACCTGTTGAGGGGGGAAATAAAATGCCTTTCTGTCTTCTAAAACAATGTCCTGAGAGTAAAGCAAAGCAACTCATGAAGCAGATCAAACAAGAGATGGTGGTAGCAGAGCTGACTCAGTGCAAATGAATCACAACAGAAATCCCATTAACTAAGAAATCACAGTAACTAAGAGCAGACCTTCCCTGTTCTTAGTTTCTTAGTTACTTGTGCCTGCTGCTACTGCTCACTGTTTTTTAAGTGAAACACCTTGTTATTGTACTGCAGTAAGTTAAATAATGTGCAAATGTTTGTCAATGTAGGGGCATTAAATACTCTATTCCTCTGTGTGTGTGTGTCTTACCCAGGTGACCCACTTCTCCATTGTTCTTATGGCCAAAGACTTCAACCCAGAGAAATACGCAGCCTTCACTAGGATACTGTGCAGGTCTGTATAAAAGCTGTTTTGAGGTACTGCTGAGAGCATGTGTGGGTCTTGCCAAGGCAAAAGATTATCTTGCCCTGCGTGTGTTTGCATTTGTTCTAACAATGTGCTTAAAGCTCAGTCCTACAGTCTGTGAATCAGAGTGTGTAAATCCTTGATTTGAACTTGGGCTCATGCAATATGTGTCGGGTGAATGTCAGATGCCTACCAGGTTCATAGAATCATTACAGCTGGAAAAGACCTCCAGGATCATTAAGTCCAGCCTTCATCCCAACAGCTCCCTAACCCATAGACCGTGACCTCAAATGCTCTATCTACTTGTTTTAAACACCTCCAGCAGTGGTGACTCCACCACCTCCCTAGGCAGCCTGTTCCTGTGCCCAGCCATTCTCTCAGAAAAGAACTTCTTCCTAAGATCCAATCTAAACCTCCCCTGATGCAACTTCAGGCCATTTCCTTTTGTCCTATCATTAGTAATTTTGGAGCAAGACCAGCACCAACCTCGCTACAAACTCCTTTGAGGTAGTTGTAGAGAGCAATAAAGTCTCCTCTCTAGACTAAATAACCCCAGTTCCCTCAGCCACTCTTCCTAGGCCCTGCTTTCTAGATCTCCTCTCAGCCTTGTTGCCCTTCTCTGGACCTGCTCCAGCACCTCAATGTCCTTATACTGTGGCACCTAAAACTGGACACGGTACTCAAGGTGTGGTCTCACAAGGACAGAGTACAGGGGTATGATCACCTGTCTGCTCCTGCTGGTAGTGCCTCTTCTCCAGACACACAGTACCACCCACCTACTGATTGTCTTTGAGAAAATATATTTTAGAAAAATGTGGTCAGTGGTGTGTAGTTAAAAGTCATGAAGCGTGTGGTGGACAAACTGCAACTCTCCACAACATCTCTGCATCTCTTCTGAAGCACAGTCCCCGGGGGTGTTTTTGTTTTTCCTCTAGGAAAATGAGAGCTCTTGAGGTCTGTGCTGTGTCTTCTCCCTTCTTCCAACTAGGCCACTATCTTCTCTTTACCTTCTGTTCACTCAACTTTCCTCCACACCCCCATTCTTACAATTCTCCACATCTTTGTTTCTCTTCAGTTCTGAAATTAGTTGGGTCCCACTTTTGATACCAGGAGCCTTCCCTGAGATTTTGCAGCTAACAGGATGTAACTGTGGGGTTGTTGTATTGCAGACGTGGGAACACCATCGGGCTTTCCAGCTCTGCAGGATATTGAAGAATTGAGATTGTTCCTTTTCACAGATATATGAAATATTTAGGATGCAATTAAAATATCAGACTTTTCCCACAGAATCTACCTGAAGCACGGAAGTCCAGTTAAAATGATGGAGAGTTACATTGCAGTCCTTACGAAGGGGATCTGCCAAAGTGAAGAAAATGGGTCTTTCCTCAGCAAGGATTTTGATGCTCGGAAGGCTTATCTTGCTGGTTCCATCAAAGGTGAGTTAATACCAGAAGTCTCTATTTTGATTTCTTTTGAACAGTATAAAACACAATCTGGTTTTCACATGTTCGTCAAGTGAATAGTGTTAACAGTATTACCTGTGCTGTTACTATTAAGCTTCTTCAAAAATACCCCAAGAATATCAGACTATATATTTTCCATAAAACAATTTTCCCTCTTTTTTAGATATAGTATCTCAGTTTGGAATGGAAACAGTTATCTTGTATACAGCACTAATGTTGAAGAAGAGAATTGTAGTTTACCATCCTAGAATAGAAGCTGTCCAGGAGTTTACCAGGTATGTTACCAAACACCACATCCTCATTCACTGCCAAAGTCTTGAATTACAGAATCACAGAATTATTTGGGCTGGAAAAGACCTCTAAGATCATCAAGCCCAGCCTATGAACTAACATCATCACATCAGCTAGACCATGGCACTAAGGGCCACAGCCGGTCTGTCCTTAAATACCTCCAGGGATGGAGACTCCAGCACCTCCCTGGGCAGTCCATTCCAGTGTCTGATCACCCTTTCCATGAGGAAGTGCTTCCCAACATCCAACCTAACCCTCCCCTGGAGCAGCTTCATGCCCTCTCATCCTAGCACTAGTTGCTTGGGGGAAGAGCCCAACTCCACCTGTATAAAACTTCATTTCAAATAAAGGTAGAAGGACCCCCCACTGAGTCTCCTCCAGGCTGAACAACTGATGAACTTTGCTTACTCTGATGTAGAAGTCTGTGTCGTTGATGTATGTTCATACCCACTGAGACCTGATCATACTGGTTCTTAGGATGTGCATCACAGGGATTGGAGGGGACCTGGAAAGATCATCTAGTCAAATCCCCCTGCCAGGGCAGTACTGTTCTAACTTCCATTAGTGGACTTAAAAGTTCTGCTGGGTGTCAAGTCCCGATCTCATTTCCCTAGGACTTTGCCTGCTTTAGTGTGGCATCGACAAGACTGGTCAATTCTTCATTCATACGTGCATCTAAATGAGGAGGAACTGGAAGCCTTAAAAGCCTGCACAGGTAGTGATAATTTATTAATCAAAACTGAGACGTGTTTGTGTTTGTTTTACCCCCACAATGTCTTGCACTCTTGCTCCTGGAGGAAGAAATTGGTTATTTTGCTCTTAATGCCCTTGTTCAAGGTTAAACCACATTGTTTTCTTTAGGAAAAGCAAATTAACTAAACAAATATGTTAGAAGGTAATAAGGGAATCTGATGTTTCTGGGTGGATCCACATCTGTCTACCCCTAAATGCAGATGCAAAGCAGCTTTGAAACCTTTTTGGTGTTCTGATCAGAGGGCTTGAAAATCACAATATCACAGTACATTAGGGATTACAGTATCACAGTATCACAGTATTATCAAGGTTGGAAGAGACCTCATAGATCATCAAGTCCAACCTGTCACCACAGAGCTCAAGGCTAGACCATGGCACCAAGTGCCACGTCCAATCGTGCCTTGAACATCTCCAGAGTTGGCGACCACCACCTCCCTGGGCAGGCCATTCNTAAGCTAAAGAGCCCCAGCTCCCTCAGTCTTACTGTTGTACAGAAGGTCAGAATCATAGAATCATTCAGGTTGGAAAAGGCCTTTAAGATCATCCAGTCCAAGCAGTTTGCTTTAGATTAACTACTTATTTCCCACATAGTAACAGAATTCTTAGGTCGGTTGGTTTCAGTTTCTAACTGTGAAGTTCCAAATTTTTATTCTGACTGCTGGCAGTGAAGTCTCTGCCTCCCAGTCACAGGTAGTAGGAGTTGGAGCTGTGTGATGCATGGCTGTGTGTGTGTTGTACTTAACACACAATGCAGGGAGAGGCCCAGGGTTTGTGCAGAGGTTAGTGTGACGCATGAAGTGGCAATTAAAACGCTTCTCCAGACAGAATAATGAGCAAGAAGACTACTCATCTTCAGTATTTCCACTGCATTGCTCGTTTCAGCCCACTGAGCATCTTCCACTGAGAAAAGCTGCATGACGTTTTCTCACCTGAAATGATACGTTAATACAATCTGCTGGTTTTATTCCACTTTTCCAACCTAACACTGACTTAGTGACACGAGGCTCCAGAGTGGAGATCATTTAAATTGGAAGCTCAGTGGCTTTTTCATTTGCAAATTCAGAAGGAGGGTAGGAAAAGAGTTTAAAACTTCAGATCAGTTACTTCCTATTTACCTGTAGAATTAGTGATTCATCCATGTTCAAGGGCATTTTAGAGGCTGACTTTTAAGCTCCTCAGAGGTGAAGCTTTCTGCTGGATAAATGATTGATAGTATCAAGAGAACATCCTCCTGGGCCCAATGAGTGTTGTGTCACATACTCCTAAATCCAACTCTAGGACTGTGAGTTTGGTTTGTTTATGAAGAACCTAACGTCACCAAAACTCTGCTCTCCAGGTTACGTCGCTGGGTTTACAGATTCCGAAGTGAACAGCAGGCCAGACCTCTACGATGTGCATGTGAATTTGGCAGAGAGTGAGATCACTGTTTCCCCTGTAGTAAAAGGTTGGTTGCTTTTCATATTTTGGATTTAGAGACCACTTATTCCAGAGTTGATAGTATTTGCTGAGCCTTGCTGTAGGTCAAGTAGTCTTGTTCCTTCTTCCATCCAGTTTCTGAAAGCTTTGGTCTGTAGGTTTATTGAGACTCTGGTGAAATTTGGAGTTTGGAAAGCTGTGCTTCATCTTCCAACAGATGTACAATTGTTATTTCAGAATATCCCCGGTAGACAATTGTATGGAAGAGACATTCAGCTGAATGCAGAGATGCCACTTGAGTCTTTAGAAAAACATTGCCATAAATATTTGGTGCTGGGGACTATTTGAAGTGATAGTGTTTACGTCGCTTGTCCTCTTGCTGCTCCTTGCCTTCTGCTTAGGGCTGCTTTAGAGGCCTGTGCTTTTCCTGATACAGTTCAAAAGGCTGTTGTGAAGAGGAGTCTTGTTTTGGCTAGTTGTTCTCTGCTTTTGTAGGTATCACAGAAGATGATGGAGTGAATGAAACATCTCCGTTATGAGGAAAGGCTGAGGGAGCTGGGTCTCTTTAGCTTGGAAACAAGGAGACTGAGGAGTGACCTCATTAATGTTTATAAATGTTTGAAGGGTGGGTGTCAGGAGGATGGAGCCAGGCTCTGCTCAGTGTGATCTAATGAGGGGACAAGGGACAATGGGTGTGAGCTGGAACACAGGAGGTTCCACATCAATCTGAGAGGGAACTTCTTCCCGGTGAGGGTGACAGAGCACTGGAAGGGGCTGCCCAGGTAGGTTGTGCAGTCTCCTTCTGTGGAGATGTTTACAGTCCACCTGGGTATGTTCCTGTGCAACTGGATCTAGGTGATCCTGCTGTGGTGGGGGGATTGGACTAAATGATCTTTCGAGGTCCCTTCCAGTCCCTAATGTTCTGTGATTCTGTGAAACGATGATTTTTTGATGTGTGCTTTTCCCCCCTTTCCTCAGAGGCAATGACAATGGGAAAACTTCACAAAGAAATTGGACAGCTCATTGTTCAGTCTGCAGAAGATCCAGAGAAATCAGACAGCCAAGTCATTAAGGTTCATATTTTATTTTTAACTCTAGTTAATTACTTCAGTTGCTCAATCTCAGTGCTAAGCAGGCACTCTTCTGCCCCTCTGCCTTTTACAAATTAGCTTTTTTATCCTTCATGTGGTTGTTTTATGGATGATGTACTGGCTTATATTATCCCTTGGGTGAACCACAGTGATGAAGAAACTCTAGAAATTGCATTGATTGTCTTGCAGTAAAATTAGTTTCCCAGTTTCATTCTACAAAACATACCTTTTGCTCAATACCTTGGCAGTGGTATTGCCCAGTACCTTTGAAAAGGTCCTGCTTAGGACTACAGGGCTTCTCACCTATAAAGCTGAATGGGCTGCCCAGGGAGATTGTGGAGTCTCCTCCTCTGAAGATGTTTAAAACCCTCCTGGATGTGTTCCTGAGCGACTTGGTCTAGGTGGTCCTGCTGTGGCAGGGGGATTGGACTCAATGATCTTTCAAGGTCCCTTCCAATCCCTAATGTTCTGTGATTCTGTAATTTTTATAGTAACTTGTTTTTTCACTTTCTCCCCTACCTAACTGATTATGAGACATTTCACAACGGAGCAACTTGCTCAAAAGAGCTCAGTTAGGCCAGCAAGAGGAGCCTGTGGAGTGACTGTGCTCCTTTTATTTCGATCAGGCTGAAAGTTTGCCTTAAAATAAATGGGGTCTTTCTTTAAAATTTAGCTGTTTATCATTGTTTTCATGTTCTGTGTCGAATAGTTTTTAATCAGTGCATGAGAAAACGTAAGACCTAACACTGTTTTCATGGCTGCTTGTTTTTCTGTTCAAGGATATTTCTCTGAAGACAAAAGAAATCCTGGCTACGTTAGCCTCACTTACTGAAGTGTCCGACAGCAAGGAAAAGCCAACCCTTAACTCCGAGGCCCTGAAACAAAAGCGATTCCCACCAGCTACGGAGAAATTCCTTTTTCATTTAGCAGCTGCTGAACAAATGCTCAAAATCTGATTCTGGTGCACTGCAGTATTATGGACTGACTCTAAACTACTCTCTTTGCCATACAGATAGGTAAATAGGTTATTTTATATGGACGAATTAAAGGTATAAGAGTGAATTCATATTTACTATGATACAATGCAGACTATCAGAGCTTGGTGTGGAACGTACGGAGGCAGATTTGGGAATGTTCCTGGTGTTACTGTCTTCCCTGACTATAACTTTGTATGTGTGGCTCCTGTAGTTCCTGTCACAGCGTGAGCGGTGCGTGCCTGTGTGTCCAGGCTGGGCCAGGCATGGTTACAGTGGCTGTTTGTCCTGCAGGTTCCAGATATTGGACAGCTCTGTCCTTGTCCTGTGTTCTTGGGGTCTGGAACATGGGCTGCAGCGCGGTTTGGATGTGCCAGTCCCTGCACAGGGCTGCACTGAACATGCAGTTGGTCTCTGAGTGCTCGTTCTGGGCTTCCAGGTATGTCAGCCTGTCGGGTACTGCCCTCACTCTGCACTGCCTGATACCTGGAAATCCCAAATAAAAGGACAAGTTATTTTCTACTTGAAAGCATCTAGATGTAAACAAGGATGTCTGGGAAAAGCTGATGTGGTCGCCTTAGCATATAAAGGAAAAGGTATTTTAAAGCTCAAGTAGGAGCTGAGCACCTCTTTTGGACTCTTGCCTTAGAGGTTTGCCCTCCCTGTTCACCCCATCCAATATCTCCGCTGGAGAGAAAAGAGGACAGGATGACTATTTCAGATGTGGATTCCTAGGGGTGTCACAGACAAGTGCTCTTTTACAGTTGGAGTCATTTAGGAAGTTGTTGGGGTTCTTTGCTGAGAAGGTACCTGGCCGTTCATTCCTGATCCCTGTGACAACAGAAGTGTTCAGTCAGGTACCACAGGTAGAGCCTCTTCAGCTGCTTGAGCTGTAACACAGGTGCTGTCTGGTGGTGCTTTGTGTAGGCCCATTGTAGATAGAAACTTCTGAACTAATAGTGAGAACTGAGAAATAGTTTAGAGAAAATAAAGTTTCCCTTCCTTGTCTGGTTAAACAGCCAGAACTCAGCAAAAAATCTTACTCTTTTTTTTTTTTTTCCACTGAGCAGCCTGAAACAAACTGCTCCTGAGAAGAATTTATAGTTTTTGTAGGGAAATACTCTGAGCCAACTGCTCTGTGTTTCTTCAGACACGTCCTCAGCATATCAGTCAATTCTGCAGTAGCACTTTGTTATAAGAAAATAATAAAAGATCCTTCTTCTGGCCTTTGTACAGATAATCAGCTCTAGCATGTGGTTTTACATAGAGATTTTATACTTATGATTCAAACTTCAGTAATCAATAGTATTTATATTGTTAAATAATCGGGTGTCTGCTATTCTGAACCTGGTAGGGCTCACCAGTAACTCATGTGCAAAGCAATATTGGGGTGACAAAGGGTTGTACCTTCTGCTGTGTGTCACAGGGTAAGGAAATCAGGGTTAGGATGTGGATAAGGATTGTGGCATCTGTGTGTGAAGTGGCTCATGATTACAGTCAGTAAATCTAAGTGCTTCAGAATAATCCTCTGTTTTCAGGGGTATACAGTTCTGCTTTGAACACTCTAGGGTTTAAGTTCTGAACAACAGAAGAGTGTGTGGGGTTTGTTTCGGTTTTTAACTTCTGAGAAAATACTGCAATTGCCTTCATTTACCTAAAAGTGCTCTGCAGCCTTTTGCCCTCCCACCTTGTCCATGAATGTTTTTTCTTAGTGGTTCTTCAGTGTTGCTGCTTCCATTCCGGGGACTTGCACCACAGCTGGAGTAGCAGAGCTGCAGCAGTAATGCTGGAAATTCCATTCAGAACCCACGTTCAAGTCTACTAAACCAGAAGTCATTCACCATGCACAACCTGCCCATGCTTCCTAGTCACCTGTCTTAATCTGTGAGGAAAACCCCGTAGCTTCTTGTTAACGAAAAGCCTTAAGGTTCAACGTGAAGGTAGCAACCACAGAGAGCAGAGCAGCTCAGCTCCAGACTGAATGCCAAATGCTTCCTTTGGTTTCTGGTTTGGAAATGCCTGAAGGGGAAAATCTCAGTGTTGTGTTACATCTTGTGCTCTGACATCTGCGTGAAACAAATGAAATGCAACCATTTTGCACCAAAGGAAGTGGACTCACAGCATGCTTCTGCCTATTAAAAGAAGTCCTCAATAGTGTCCTCTTGGAGTTAGGTAGAGTTATTCTTGGAGAGCTGTGACTACTGAGTCACAGATCTTGGCTTTTAGTTTTCTAATGCTGGGGTTTGATGTTTAGGTTGCATTCCAGTAGCTCCATCATCTGTGCTAGTGGTTTGGTCATCAGCCTCCCTCAGCTTCAGAATTCCAAAGGACTGGCCTC
This sequence comes from Rhinopomastus cyanomelas, assembly GCA_013400115.1. Taxonomy (NCBI): domain Eukaryota; kingdom Metazoa; phylum Chordata; class Aves; order Bucerotiformes; family Rhinopomastidae; genus Rhinopomastus; species Rhinopomastus cyanomelas. The sequence goes on from VXBP01005202.1 coordinate 1,069,242, forward strand.
GTGCACTTGCATTTTCTTAATGACTTTTGACACCATTTCCTTTCAAAGAGGTTTGAAATAGAATACAAGAGGTTAGAATAGAGATTAGAAGAAATAGAAAAGTCTGGGAGGTCAGGACAGAAGGATTTCTGCTTATTTCTCACTTCCCTTTTCCCTGCAAGAGTGCAAGCACATAGTGTGTGCCAGTGCTGGATCTGCAGTCAGATGACATCCTTTCTTCTTCCTCCTACAAGCGAAGACGATGCAAAATGAAATTGTGCTTCCTACCATCCCATTGTCCTGCCTTTATGTTCTTGGGTGAGGGCTGGTTCCTGTGAACCCACAAAGAATAAATGAAAGCCTTGAATTCAGATGAAATTGGTAGCCCTGCTGCTTCCTCACCTGAGGCAGAAGGTACTCCCTGAGTACTCTCCTTCACTCACTGCCCATGTGAACCAGTTAGTGTGATGATAGCTGTAGCACAGCACTGCAGTCTGTTTGCAGAAATTGGAAGGTGGACAGTGAACAAAGGGCAGCAGGAGAGCCAGTCCTCTCCTAAGCAAATTGGGCTGGTCCCCTAGGGCCAGCCATGAGTTTCTGTTGCTGTCATCCCCCTGTTGCATGCCCTCCCCACTGCCTTGTTTCTCCTGCAGACAGATGTTGGAGGTAGTGTTCTGGCTGAGAGCAAGACAGTCCAGTGTAACTTGGAAAAGTGACACAGGGTATGTGTTGGCATCCACCTTCCAGCTGCTGGCTGCTTCTGCTTTCAGTCCCTGGCTGCTACCAAAAGGCTAATGATTTGTTGATAGTCTGTTGTGAGAGGTCGTTTGAAGCAGCTCAGTCTGGATAAAAACAAGCCACAGAGCTAATCATTGTAGGACCTTCACAGCTGCCTCGTGCTGCCTTACACCCATCCTTGTCTGGCTGGAGTCTGAGTCACAGGGATCTCTGGCCAGCTGAGGTCATTTCTTGTAGCTGCCAAGCGATGAGAGACTCAGGAGGAGGCTGCAAAGACCAGGCAACAGCTCCTTCCCCAGCAACACTGCAACGAGTGGTGTTTCCTGTCTGGTAGGGAAGGAGTCACAGATCAAGCTTCCCTCCTGCCTATGTCCTTCCTTCCTTCCCCCACTCCTGTGACCTGCAGGAGAGATGTCCTGGCTATGTTACAGGCCTGGAGAAACACAGGGGCAGGAGCTCCAGCTGAGGAAACACTTTGATCTCCGTGTTTCCTAACACTGGAGTGGCTGATCTTATTTTTTGCTGTAAAGCTACAGGAAAGGGACATGTAAGCTTCCTTGTATAATCCCAAATTTGAAGATGACAAGCTGGGTAGGGAGGGAACTGCTACCACATTGTGCTGTACTGAGACATATTTTCCTGTAAGCCAAAAGCTTCCATCTGTTGCAGCTCACCACACCTCAAACTGGTTCCACCACTAATGCCCTGTCACTTAACTCACCAGCTGGATCTAAAGGCAGGACAAGGACCTGCCTTGGGCTGGTATGTTGTTAGAGGAAGGTTTTCTGTAGGTGCTGACCATCCTCTGACGTGTCCCAGTCTTGTTCCTCATCCGCACTACTGGGCATCTGGACCTGGCACTTGTACTCTCATAATGACTTTATTCCCAGACCAAAGATGCCAGGGCATTTTTAGCAACATATTTTCCCTTCCCTGATGTGGGAAGCAGCTGAATCACCCAGGCTGAGAATTTAAAGGGCAGGTGCCAGCCCTCCTCTCCTGGAAAATTCTGGTTAGGGCAATGGAAACATTTCTGCAAATGGGGGAAAGAGGTGTTTAACAGCCCTGCGAGGGCTGTGTTGAATGCAGCCAGCTCCAGTGTTCAGTAAGATGCTGGCAGGTTGATACTGGGCAGCTGTACTAACAGACACTATTAGCAGACCTATTGCAAAGTCTTACTCATGGCCTTGTAATGACATCAATTTGCTTAAAACACCCCAGAGAATTTACAGCTTGTCTAGTTACCAAGACAATTCAAAGTTCATGGGTGTGTTATCTTCAGTTTGCTGGCTTTGCTCTGCTGTTCTTTGGGGGAGGGGTTAGTTTATTTTCCCCTTGCTCCCACTGTGGTTTATGTAACTAGTGTCTGCTTTAGCTGTTCCTAAATTACATTCAAAAAGGAAGTGGGGAGAGGGTTCTTCATTGTAGTGCAAATTGATTCATACTGGGAGTGACGTTAGACCCCATCTGAGTCTGCCTTTGGTATGTTATTGAAATGGGATTACTAGAGAGACAGGGGTTTGGAGAATTTAACTGTAGGATGTTAGCTGTACCACCAAAGATTTGGAAGGAGACAAATACTCCACTGAGAGAGGCAGGCTTGAGACTGTCAGGCCCTTCCACCCATCCCTGTGGTACTGAAGGAAAAGAGTAGGGCAAGCCTTGACCTTTGGCTGGACACAGTATAGTTGCTCTTGCGTTGTTGACCGCGATGGGATTTTACCTCATACTCAAGAACAGCACCTACAAACCTAGTGATCACCGTTGAGTTCAGTGGGGCAATCCCTTACCTTTAAAAATCCACTGCAGTCCTGTGGAGCAGTGCAAAACTCTACCACTCTAGGGTTGGCAGCTCACAAGCAGATCCATAGTGTCCTTCTGGAGCAGCTTCCCAGTGTGCGCCCCTCAGATTACAGCTCCTTAGGATGGGATGCTACTTCCCTGTCCTGTTTCCTTGTCTGACCCTTCCCTGTAGAGTTGAGAGGACAGCTCCACACAGGCAGAACTCAACAAGAAACTGAACTCCCTCCCGACTTCCTGCTTTTGTTCACTCCCAAAGCACAACAGGAACTGTTTTCCTGCGAGAGACTGCTGCTGACTTCCTGTAGAGATGGAGTGAGCTAGGAAACCACAGGTTCCCTCACACAGTGAAAAGGCATCTGTGCCCTGTGTGCTGCACTCTAACCAAGTAAAGTGAAGGTGGACTGGAGGCTGCATAGAATTATTTCAGTGGCAGTGGATATGGTGTGATTTAATGTGTGTTTAGCCTGGTCACACACAGCCTTAGCAGCTCCTCAAAGAACATCTTCAGTCATCTTGGAGCCCTCTCTCCTACAGTTACCACAACCACAGGGTCCCCCACCACACTGTGGAGTCTCTTGTTATTCCCCCAGGAGAAAGTCTGACCTTGATTTTGTGGCAGATCAGCAAACCTCGTCAGTCACAGCCCCTGTTCTGAGCCAGAGCAAAGGTCTGTTCAGCCAAGCGTCACATCCCAGTCCCAGCGGCCACCAAAAGCAGACACAAGAGTGAGAGCAGGAAAATAACCCCGTTTATTCCTTCCATTTGCCATAGTATGGAGCTCATTAACTTCCTTTGCTGAGGTAGTTTCTATGTAGAGAGCATCTTCTAAGGGATTCCCTTTGATGGGAACAGCCCTTCTCCTCTCAAGTTCATGTCAGCATTTAGTATCTGTAACATCCTTTGGTAAGAACTTCACAGTTCAGCTACATGATGCCACCACCCCCAATTCCACTGAGTGTTAGCAGTCCTCTCAAAGGCCAGGTGTGAAGCTGGATCATCTACTCTGCCAAGATCATTACTTCTCACTTCACCCATTTGGAGCTTCACATTTGGACTGTTTTTACATCTGATATTGCCAGCTCTTCCCAGACAGCCCTGGTCTCCTCAACAATTTTGAATGCTCAGCAATATTTATTACTACACTGACCAACTAACCCTTCTGCCACATCTCACACCAAAAGACAGCTTCTTGGTTTGGATAAACACTGACAGCCTGCTCAGGTAGATTCCTTCTTGTCCACCACAAGGTCAGAAAGTCACAGGCTTTCCTAATGGCTTCAGTGATAATAACCCCCCTCCCCCAGTTCTAAAGCTCAAGGGGCATCAGGCCTCATAACTCCTTCAAGGACGTTAAGAAAGCCAGGAGTCACTCTGTGGCCGGGTTTGACACCTGGCTCCTGCACATTTCTTAAACTAAATGTAACCAGTCTTACACCACCATCAGGGTCACTTTCATAGCACCTGAATGGCTCCCTCACAACATTCTCACCCTTGAAACAAGCATTTCTACACCCAAGGAAGGTATCTGGAGAAGAACCAGCGTGACTGGCCAAAGGAGTGCAGATGGTTAGGCCTTTACCCGCTCTGTTCCTGGAACACCGTGCGTCCAAAGCTGCAGCAGCACCAGCACAAGCTTCTGTGTTCAATAACCTTTTAATTAAGAAATCAATCACAGGAGGAAGCACACAGGGCAGAGTTTGTGGCAAACGCTGTGTTACAGAGCTTCCCGGTACAGACACCATTTACAGCATGAAGTTACCTGCGTGGATCTGTCGGTGGGTTGTGTCTTGCAAAGTCTGTCTCTTACAGACAAACCGTTGTGCACCCAGGCTGCTTCACACACCACCATAAACTCACAACTCCATCAGAGCATCTGCCACTGGAACTTCTTGGTGGATTCAAACTTCACCTCAGCCAGAGCACAGGTTTATATCTTAAAGCCGACCTCTAAATCCCCCTGTTGTAGAATAACTCTGTTTCTTCTGTAGACGACTGAATTTCTGGTTCAAGGTCCACTCGCTTTATCTGCAATGTATAGGAGAAGGGAATCAACACCTCCAAACCCTGGTGACACGTTAGGGCACTCAGCTTGGCACAAACTGGGATACCCTCTTCAGAAACAAGGCCACCAGGAAGTTCAGGCAAGCAGAAGAAACCACTAAAATTGCAAGATTTCCTGAGAAAATTCACACCCTGCTAATAATGGAGAGAAAATTAATGCAGAGAGGAACATTGAGCTCCTCTCTCACTGGCCTTCTCCCAAGCCCAAGGTTCAAGGGCTATATCCTCCATTCAAAACCTGCCAGGAAGATGCATGCACTGCCAGGAAATGGGCTCACAGAAGAGACGTCGCATGTGGTTGATCTACCTCTCTGACCAGCCCATCTACAACCTCCTTTTGTCCTGCAGGACTGCAGACAGTGCTGGAAGAGCCTTGCTGTTAATCAAGACAACTCTCCTGACCCTGCTTGCTTCAGACTGTTGTGGAGGTCTGATAAATCTGCCCTGTAAAGCGTAAATCCCACACAGTGCAGCTGAGACCTGGCAACTCCTGAAAGCTTCTACCTCACCCATGGGCCTGCACAAGTGGCCTCTTCGCTGCCTCATTTTAGATGCACAAGCACATTAATCCTACTGATCTTTTCTATGTGTCCTTTTCTAAGACCACAGTTACAGAATGACTAGTTAATGTAAAAACAACCCCAAACTGATTCCTACGAAAGAACTTACCTCCCCACACTGAGGGAACATGCTCAGTGACACCGGCAGCATCACTGTTAGTACAGATGTAATTGCCATCAACCTCATGGAAGACAAAACCTGTGAAGCTTTCATTGGTTTTCTCCTGTGCAAGGCATTGGAAAAGGAAGTATGTCAGCGTGGGCTCAAAAATCAACCTGAAGATGCTTCCTCATTTTCTTTCCTTAATCCTGACTTCCTGTGCTTTCCATCTGTATGTAGCTGCAGCGTTTTCCAAACACAGATTATCAACAGAACGTTAAGAAAATAAGCAGCAAGATCAAAGTTACACATGAAGAGAAGGTGCATTAGGGCTTTAAAGTGTCTCTGTTCTTTAACTAAGATTTTTCTTGCACTGCTTTCTTTCAGATTTATTTCCTCCTGACAGTCCTGCTTTGCCTTGTGTAAAAATTTACTACTCTCTATATAGAGTTAACTTTTAACATCTTTGTCTGCAACAAGGACAGTGGAATTAAGTGCCCCCTCAGTCAATTTGCTGACAACACCAAACTGTGTGGTGAAGTCAACACACTGAAGGGAAGGGAGGCCATCCAGAGGGACCTAGCCAGGCTCCAGAAGTGGGCTTGTGCAAACTGCATGAAGTTGCACAAGGGCAAGTGCAAGGTTCTGCACCTGGATCAAGGCAATCCCATCCACCAATACAGACTGGGAGGAGAAAGGATTGAGGACAGCCCTGAGGAGGACTTGGGGGTGGAGCTGTCAGTGTGTGCTTGCAGCCCAGAAAGCCTGGGATGTCCTGGGATGCATCAAAAGAAGCACTGACAGTCAGTTGAGGGAGGTGATTTTTCCCCTCTACCCTGCACTCTTGAGACCCTACCTGGAGTCCTGTGTCCACTTCTGGAGTCCCCAATGTAAGAAGGACACAGAGCTCCTGGAAGGGGTCCAGAGGAGAGCAACTCAAGTGATCAGAGGACTGAAGTACTTCCCCTATGAGGACAGGCTGAGCAAGTTACAGCTGTTCAGCCTGGAGAAGAGGCTCCCAGGTGACCTTCTAGCAGCTTTCCAATCTCTGAAGGAAGAGACTACAAGAAAGCTGGGGGAGGGCTTTTGACATGGATGCTAGCAAGAGGACAAGGGGAAAGGGTTCCAGACTTGAAGAGGGGAGACTGAAATTGGACATGAGGAATAAATTTTTTCCTGTGAGGGTGGTGAGATGCTGGAACAGGTTGCCCAAGGAAATTGTGGATGCCTCATCCCTAGAAGTGTTGAAGGCCAGGCTGGTTGGTGCCCTGAGTAACCTGATCTAGTGAAGGTGTCCCTGCCTATGCAGGGGGGTTGGAACTAGATGATCTTTAAGGTCCCTTCCAACCTCAGCCATTCTATGATTCTATGGTACTTAAAATTTTCTCTTACATCTCATTTATGTCTTCTTGCAACAGGAGCCCCTTAAGCTAAAAAAAAGGGGACAGCAAAGCAAAAAAGCAAAAGCAAGAACACGCTTTGCAGTATTTGGAAAACAATTTGGAAGTTGGGACCCAGTTTTGGTTCCAGATTCAAGTGTTATTGAATCTAAATGCTATGAACAATCTTGATACCAGACACTGAGACTCAAATCAAGTGAGGGATCCAGCTGCTGGAAAACAGCCTGTCAGGGGAGCATGTTCCCTGCCTAGGAGCAGAGGGAAACCTTCATGGTTTACACAAGCTCCTGCAAGGCCTCAAAGCACAAAGACACAAATGAATCACATTAGCTGAACAGAAACTTCGCAGATAATCACTTCTAGCAGGGCAGGGAGCACCACAGGGCCAAGAAAAACTTGGTAAGTAGTAACAGCCAGACTAGACTCCAGAATGTGCTCTGACCAGGCACCCCCAGCCCTTTTGCAGCACCTACCTTTCCACAAAGGACATCAACAAGGTTGGCAGGAAGAGTGTTGTCCCAAACAAGACTGCTCTGGACACAGCTGTCTCTCTGACGGCCTTCAGGGAAAGAGATAAATGTTAGAGTGGTGCTGTGTGCAGTTCAAACTGGGCAAGCTTCTGCCAACACTTCTTGGTTGGGTACTCTGAAGTTTCCAGCAACAGATTAATCAGAGATAAAAACATTCTTTTAGAGGAATTATGTCTTTAATGGAAACTGAACTCCTGCAGGTGGCAATACTCTGCTTGTGACGGTGAAATACCCATAAAGGGAGGTGAAACTACTGTTACCAAGTTTTCCTACCACGATCGTAATTTTGCTGAGGTTTGCTTTTTTTTAAGTTGTTATGAACTGCTTCCAAATGCTTTGACCATCTATGGGCCTGGTATGGGCAGCCCAATTCTCCTTACAGCACATAAAACATAACTCCTTGCTCCAGTTCCTGTGCTGGGCTCTACAACTGATGAGCAAGGCACAGAGAAAATATTGGGTCAGCTTCACCAACAAGTGGAGCCCAGGGATAAAATGTGCTGGCACACTGCAGGTCAGGGCACTAGCCTTTAAGTGACATTCCCTCTACAGAAGGTAAATGGGTACAACAAACAGATTTTCTCTGAGCTGTCCCACCAGAAGAAGGTCCAAGCTTCTTGTCTGCTTCTGAGGTGACCAGGGCAAGCAGAAATGCCCATGCTCTGTGGCTCTACTCTGGCACTTGGTATAGTGGGCTGGGGAGGCTGCCAAACATGTAGACACAAGACAGTAGACTAGTCCAAGGCCATGACGATGATGAAGGTAGTAAGAACATCTCCCTGATGAGGAAAGGCTGAGGGAGCTGGGTGTCTTTAGCTTGGAGGAGACTGAGGGGTGACCTCATTAATGTTCATAAATATATTAAGGCTGGGTGTCAGAAGGATGAAGCCAGGCTCTGCTCAGTGTCATCTAGTGATAGGACAAGGGGCAATGGGTGTGCGCTGGAACATAGGAGGTTCCACATAATTAGGAGAAGGAACTTCTTCATGGGGAGGGTGACAGAGCACTGGAAGGAGCTGCCCAGGGATGTTATGGAGCTTTCTTCTCTGTAGACATTTTAAACCTGCCTGGACATGTGCCTGTGTGACTGGATGTAGGGGATCCTACCCTGGCAGGGGGACTGGACTAGATGATCTTTTGAGGTCCCTTCCAATGCCTGATGTTCTGTGATTCTGTGAAGGCTACCCAAAGGTTCAGCACCTGAGCTAGGATTCCTCATTTCAATATATCTAACTCTACTGTCAGCATCATGTTCAGGTCTAGCAGAGAATGAAAGGCAAGACAAGAGAGGTCTCCACCCTGTTGCCTACCTTCTCGCCAGCCTTCTGTGACACTCCTACAACTTTGCCATTCTTGTCCATTACTTCAATTCCATTCTCAAATTCTGAGCTTCTCACCATCATCGCAGTAAATGCACTCATCAAGGCTGCAGAGGCAGAGGGAATTTTGCTTTAGAAGATCCAGAGGGACAACCTTGATAGTTACATTCATAACTACATATAGTTTACAATCCCAGTTCAACAGCTCACAGCTTAATAACCTGGGAGCTTAAGAAGAGACCACCCCATACAAATCTACTTGAGACCTTAATGTTTTGTGTCGTCTCCTCTAGAGGATCCTGCTCTAGCAGGAGGGTTGGACTAGATGATCACCAGAGGTCCCTTCCAACCCCCACCAATTTATGATTCTGTGATACTGTTTCAGAGGTCTGAGTGAGATTTTAAGGCTCGATCCTAAAAGGTGCTTTATGAACTCAGAGCTCACAGTCACGGCCATCCAGTTCAAATCAAGAGCACTTTGCTCTTAGGGGAAAGGGGATGGGTTTGTGTTGTGGATATGTTTTGTACTAACCAGTGCAAAGTCCTGCATGGGAAAGAATGCTTGTGCCAGACAGTGTGGCTAGCACAAGTAGGGAAGTGATTGTCCTCCGGTACGGGGTGCTGGTGAGGCCACACCTCAAGTACTGGGTTCAGTTTTGGGCATCTCAATACAAGAAAGACATTGAGAGGTTGGAGTGGGTTCAGAGAAGGGCAACAAGCTTGCAGAAGGGTCTGGAGAACACACCTTGTGAGGGAGCTGATGCCGAAGAAAACGAGACTCAGAAAAAATCTTACCGCTGTCTACAACTACCTGAAGGAAGGTTGTAGAGGTGAGGGGGTTGGTCTCTTCTCACAAGTGGTAGGACAAGAGGAAATGGCCTCAAGTTGTGCCAGGGGAAGTTTGGGCTGCACTTTAGAAAAAACTTCATGGAAAGGGTCATCAGGGATTGGAACAGACTGTCCAGGGAGAGTGTTGAATCGTCATCCGTGGCCGTGTTTCCAAGTCATGTAGACCTTGAGCTCAGGGACAAGGTGTAGTGGTGGCCTTGGGACAGCTGCATTAGTGATTGGACTTGATGGTGGTGGACTTAGTGGTTGGTCTTTTCCAGCCTAAACAATTCTATGGTTCTATGATTTTATGTTAGTAGAGCTGTTCCAGTAATTAACTGAGTCCTGTTAGTTACCTTGCAAGGTTAATAATGTTCTGTTGTATCAACTTTCTCTTTCGCACTGGTGAGCAGTTAGGTGGCCAGCCAGGTAGCCAGCAACAGCCTCATCATGATGCCAGTGCACACCTAAAGCTGAGTCACACTTTACTGTCTTGTACAGCTGCATCACACTCACCAATAATAGGAGCAGGCAGAATTTTCTTGACAATCAGCTGCATCCCCGAACTCTTCACAGAGTATTTATTCATGAGGAAAAGAGGAAGAGCCTAAGGCAGTGGGAGGAAACAGGCACCTTCTATTAAAAAGAACATGCAGCATTTCAGTATGTGCAGCAGTTTAAGACAACAGATCTGTGACTGAGTGCAGAGTTACTAGGTACTGAAAACACACAAATGCCTTGGTTCGACATCCCAACCAAGCTCTAGTTACTGAAGGTATGTGAAATCACTCTCTTAGATAAGAATACAACATATTATGATGAAAATAGTATTAACCATTATTGCATGGTAGTATGAACACAAAGGCAGAGAAAGGAAAACAATTGCCTCTGACTAATGTTCCTGGGACGTCTGTCCAACTGCCTTGTGACACACACACTACTCTCTTACCCGGAACAGGACACCTAGTGCATTTGATGCTCTGCAGTTCCTATGTTCCCATAACACAGGATGTTTCATTTAGGAATAAGGGGCCAGGGCAGCAGCCAGTGCTAAGAACCTCACCTGAGGGACAAAGGGGAAGAACTCTCACATTCACCCATGGGTACAGCTGCCTTCCCAGACCTCTGTAGATCCTGACACTGCTGGTCCAGCAGTTTTGCTTAGAGGACAGAGGTGAAAACCCTTCTAGGAAAGGTAGGAACAGCTGTACTTTTCTGTTGTAAGGCTTATCTAAACCACTGCTGAGTGTGAAGAGTAAGGAAATGCCTTAAAGGGGCACCTATGCCTGCAGTGAGTGTCAGGAGGATACTGGAGCTCACGGTGATGTAGCAAACTCTGCAAACCACCAATTCCTACTGCAGTAGAGCACAGAGCTAGTACCTTGGCTACCTAACCCTCCTGGAAGACTAATTAACCTGCATTCAGGGCACAATGTTCAAGGCTGTGCTGTTTCAGGGATCTCAGCTAACTGTACCAGCACAGACACCTACAGATTGCACCACTAGTTTAGATCTCTACCACAGCAGCACCATCACAGCCCCAGCTATAGCCACCCAGTGAGTTATCTGTGTTTGTAAAACCTGGCCACTTCCTCTCACTGCCAATTCTCTAAACTTGCAGAATAATGAAGAAAAAGATAGAAGAAGAAGCCAAGTCAGGTACTAACTGGCAGATAACTGAGAAAACCATATTCTGACCAGTTCTGGGGCAGACATCAGAGCAGGGCATCAGAGCACAGTCCTGAAGGGTGTCTGGCAGTGCAATTATCTCAGCACCTACTCCTTCTCAGGAGAGCTTGTTAGCACAGTAAGCACAGAGCAAATACCTACACCAATACATGCTGCATAGGTGGTGGCTCCCAAGCCGAGAACGACCTGCTTTTCTTGAACCACGTAGTCCTACAAAGGACAGAAGGAACACACGACATAAGGGCATGGGTAACACAACATGTAAATCATGTTCAACACAGCCTACTAGATGATTTTAAAAATTAATATCAACACACACCTTAGCTTTCGTGGTGCCATTTCCATTGACTGTGGTGAATCCTGTGGTATAGGTGTAAAATGCAAACTGTAGAAGCAAGGGATTGCAAAGAGAAATGAATTTGGGATTGAGACTAGAAGACTTGTACACGTAGAAAGAAAGAGACCATTAATACCTGAGCAAGAAAAGCTTGCTTCGCCTGGCGTTGAACAGATGAAACGACGATCTAAGAAGAAAAACCCCACAATAACATTAGGTCTGATGAGTGCAGAAGTTTTTGGAGAGCAGTGGTTGGCCAGAGGACTGCCACCTCACTATTTGAAGCAGTGTCACTGGCTCCAGTTAGCACCTGAAACCGTGTGCCTTACCCCAGGCTAACACACTCGCGTGCTACAGGTGTGACATTCTTGTTCTACCCAATACAAAGCCCAGAGACACAGTATCTGCAAGAAGGTGTGAGCAAGATGCTTTCTTGCATAGGTCTAAATACAATCAGTAAGGTAATAACAGAATCAAAAAACGTTAGGGATTGGAAGAGACCTCAAAAGATCATCTAGTCCAATCCCCCTGCCACAGCAGGGTCACCTAGACCAAGTCACACAGGAACACATCCAGGCAGGATTTAAACACCTCCAGAGGAGACTCCACAAACCCCCTGCGCAGCCCCTTCCAGTGCTCTGTCACCCTCCCCATGAAGAAGTTCCTTCTCATATTGATATGGAACCTCCTCTGTTCCAGCTCACACTCATTGCCCCTTGTTCTATCATTAGATGACATTGAGAAGAGCCTGGCTCCATCCTCCTGACATTCACCCTTCAAATATTTACAAACATTAATGATAAAAACATAATTAAGTGAATGAGAAAGGGTCAGACTGATTTTACTAGTGAGGATATAAATTCTAGATCTTTACTGGTCGAAGAACTAAGATCACAGGAGCTACTTCCCAACTCCTTCTCCAACTCAGACTGTGAATAAGAACTTCAGTTTTAATAAACCACAACCTCTCTTGAGGTCTGACCTACCAAGCTCAAGGTGTGGAGCATTCTCAAAGCACAGAGTCAATCAAGAGGAGGGCAGGGAACGTTCAAAGCCTCAGAGGAGCCTCGTTAATTCATTTAATATTAGTGGATCAGCTATGTTTATTACTAATGAATCTAACCCCATCTATGTTTTATGCTGTAGATATCATAAGAAATATTTCTGTTAATTTCTGAGTGCATACAATCACAGGCCAAAGAAAAGGAAACCCATCTAGACAAATAAATGTGAATATAATTTACATTTGTAAGTCATGGGCTGCCCAGGGGGGTTGTGGAGTCTGCTCCTCTGGATATGTTTAAAACCTGCCTGGGTATGTTCCTGTGCAAGTTGATCTAGATGATCCTGCTGTGGCGGGGGGATTGGACTGGATGGTCTTTTGAGGTCCTTTCCAATCCCTAATGTTCTGTGATCCTGTAATTACAGGTACAGATTTCGTTTAAAAAAATGGAGCCATTTTTGGGCACTGTAACTAAATCTGATTTTTGAATCTTCTGTAATGTACTGACATCTCCACGTCTTACCCACACAAAAGAAAAAATCATACTCTGGGTCTGAATCACAGAACACAAGGCTCTGTGACTCCTTCCTACTGCACTTCCAGTTGAGGTTAAGCAGACCAAAACCATTCCTTCCTTCCAATCCCTGCCTTTGGAAAACTCTGAGCCATGTGGTACACCAGCATCTTGGACGATTACTCACCAGTGGAAGACATATGGGCAAGAAGGCTAGAAAGAAAGAAAACTTCATGTCAGTCCAAATATCTGCTGAGTCTAGATGGATAGTTTAGAGCAGACAAGTCCCCTAACTTCCCCCCTCTAGTCTCAGCTCTGGCACTGCCCACAAAGCCAGCAGCAGGGACTTCAGTTCTAAACTTCGTCCCTCATTCAAGAAGCCAGAAAGCCCGGTCGCAGCTTACAGCCAGAAGGAGCCCTCAGGAACTTTGCTCAACGTGGCTCCTCAGAAACCACACAACTGAGTTTTGAACAGAAATTCAACCCTCTGTTCAAAAAGAGATAGTTGGGAACAGAGGCTGCCGCAGTTGTGAGTGGGTAGACAAGATAATGAGAAAACAGCCTAAGTATGGTCATATCTGATCAACAACCTGGGCTGCCTTGGCTCCCTAAACATCACCCCAAGCAGAGCACCAGGTGGCTTTATCTGCCACCACAGCAAGACAATTCATAGAGCAGCCACAGACACCCTGTGAACACTTAGCTTATAGCAGCCTCTTCTACACATGGAGGGAGGGCTTTGGGAACTCTTTCTGTGGTGACAAGAAACAGAGACTGGTCAGGCTCTTTCCACCTGGCAGAGCAGATAAATTGTGGGGAAAAACTCAAGAGGACTGCAGGAATAAACCTTCAACAGATATGACAAAGCACCTAGCAGAAGTAAGAGTCTGCTTGCTTTTCTACTTTGAGAAGAGTATTGCTGTAGTATCACAGCAGCTATTTACTACGAGCAGTTCCCCTCTGATGCTTCAGTCAGACACACAAACCTTCCCTTAGGGGCACTTACCTGGAGGTCTAAACACAAGAGGAAGAATCTCATTTCTGTCAGGATGTACACTGGACTGAAAAGCAACAGAGAAGAGGAAAACAGGGAAATTAGGCCAGCTTTGCCATAGGTGATTCAAAAGGAAAGACAAATACATTGGTGAGTATTTTGTAAACTTACCAGACTTAGCAGGAAGTCTTTCTTTGTCTAAAAGATGTGAAAATTCAGTTAGTAATCAAGTTTCAGAAGAGACTGGGTAGAAGTTTCTTTCTAAATCTGTAGTACCTTTCTCTGAATAACTAGAACATTTTTTTGCAGCAGCAAGTGCCATATATGTTTGCACCCCCTGAATTATTTTCTCCATAAAATTCTACTTATCACTGGAAATAACTCACAGCCCACATGCAGCATGAAACTATGGTACAAGAGAAAGGTAATTTTATAAAGTGCAGCTAGTAGGTGCTTTGAAACAGAAAACAACAATCTAAATTGGCTAAAAGCCCAAACACTTCTGACACCATTTGAGCTTTGCTGGAGTCACAGAAGTTTTTATTTCTCCTTTCAGACTTGGACATACAAGGTGCTAGGTGCCATGCTGGAATTGCTGAGCCACTGTGAGCCTAAAGAAAGTCACCTCCTAACACAGCAAGGGCTCAGCGCTACTTTCCAGCATCCTGTGAGTAATTTCCCATCCAGGTTCTGATTATGCTCATTTTGTGGGTTCTGAAACCAGACCACCCTGCCCTCTATACAATGATCCAGCATTTAAGGTCCCAAATGAGTTCAGTAGCCATTTTGCATATTTACCCCCTACCTATATTATCCCTGCTGAGGAAAGACAAGCTCAGAGCAGTGACTCCTAGAATGATCTTGAGAGAACCTTTTAAACTCAGCTTTAAACAGAACCTAGTGTTTCTCAGGATGAAAATACTGCAATTGGACATTAAAGTCAGCAAAGAAATTCCCACTAGATTCACAGATTAGAAATACTTCTGCAGTAATGAAGTGCAGAATGTGTTACCCCTTGTACCTGAATCTCTGTATTCTATCTGCTAGACCTTACACTAAACCAACTCTCTCAGCCATGACTAAAAGACATTACTGCTTTCTATAAAGTGCACCCCAACATACCTGATCATTCTGTGTGGGTCCACCTGGCGTATTTTCACTCTTTCCTAAATATAACCTGGTTCTATTTATTTCATCCTATATTTGAAAAAAAAAAAAACCCACAGCAAAACAATGAGAAAAAACACCTCAGATTTCAGTACTCTTCAGTGCAATGCACTAGATATAAGACACATTAAATAGAAATCATAGAATCATACAATCATCCAGGTTGGGAAAGACCCTTGAGATCATCAAGTCCGCTATCAATTCTACTCTACAAGTTCACCCCTAAACCATATCCCCCAACACTACATATAAGTGTCTACCAAAGCAGTGAAAAAAGGAACACATCTTGACACACAACTAATCCACAGTCATAAAAGCTCTTAATATTATTCAGGCCCCCTTGATCCCTCTTGAGTATCAATCCTTCAACCCAGAATCACAGAATTGTTATGCTGGAAAAGTTCTCCAGCACAGCCCATGACCTAACATCACCACAGTCAGCCAGACCACAGCACTAAGTGCTACAGCCAGTCTGTCCTTAAACAGCTCCAGGGACAGGGACTCCATCACCTCCCTGCACAGTCCATTCCAATGTCTGATCACCCTTTCTGTGAGGAAGGGCTTCCTTACATCTACCCTAACCCTCCCCTGGCACAGCTTCAGGCTCTGCCTTCTCATCCTGTTGCTAGTTGCCTGGGAGAAGAGCCTGACCCCCAGCTGTCTGCAACTTCCTTTCAGGTAGCTGTAGAGAGTGGTAAGGTCCCCCCTGAGTCCCCTCCAGGCTAAACAGCTCCCTCAGCCTCTCACCTGTCTGGGGTTTCCTGATTCTTGGTTGGGCTAATTCAACTGTGGGCTGTGCAGCCACAGACTAAACAGGCCTGCTGAGATGGTTGTGTTTAGAAATGCTCTTTCTTTTATGTAATTATACACAGAAATGCATACACTTGTATTTCTATTTCTTGCACATATACACGTGCATTTTGTATTTCCTCAGCAGCCTCGTAATGATATGCTTTTACTCCTTAGCAAAGTCAAAGTTCATAAGGTCACCTGAAAGATCAAACTGAAGGAGCAGTGATTTAGATTGGATCTGAGTAAGAAATTTCTCCCTGTCAGGGTGCCGAGGCAGTGGAACAGGTTGCCCAGGGAGGTTGTGGCTGCTCCATCCTTGGAAGTGTTCAAGGCCAGGTTGGATGGGGCTCGGTCTGGTGAGAGGTGTTCCTGCCCATGGCAGGGGGTTGGTCCCCTCCAACCGAAACCATTCTGTGACTTTACCGGCCGCTCTGGAGCAGCAGGAGCTATTCCCCGGTTCTTGGCACCGGGGCTCAGCGTGTCCCGACGCCCCAGACACCCGTCCCTGGTTCCAGCGCGGCTGGAGGCCCCGGGTACTCACGCGGGTCTTCAAAAGCAGCAGCGGGTCCAACACGTCCGCCCAGAGAAGGAACCTCTGGAAAAAAGACTGAGGGAGATGCGGGTCAGAGAAACAAGGCGACAGTCCGGGGCTGCCCGTCCGAGCCACCCTGTGCCACCCAGCTCTCCTGATCCGCCCCCGGCCCCCACCTGCCCCTCCGCCCTCCAGAAGCTCAGATTGGCGTCCATGGAGCCGCGGCACCGGAAGGAGCTGCCAGGGACTGTCCGGCCGCTGCACGCTCCGACCGGGAACGGGGCCGCCGCGCCGGGGTTCCGCCTCCCGCAGGGCCAGGCCTGCCGAGGAGTTCGCTCGGCAGCCCCTGTGTCCTGCACGTTGACTTAACGTGGCTGTGGTGGGAGGGTGGGTGAGGCCGCGTCTAGGCTACTGCGTCCACTTCTGGGCTCCCCACTTCAAGAGAGACAGGGAGCTACTGGAGAGTCCAGCACAGAGCTGCTGAGATGCTCAGAGGGCTGGAGCATCTTCCTTATGATGGGAGGCTGAGACCTGGGGCTGATCCCCCTGGAGAGGGGATCTGACCGACGCTGATCAATATCTAAAGGGTCAGTGTCAGACTAAAGAGACCAGTCTCTTTTCTTGGTGCCCAGTGGCAGGACAAGGGGCAGTGGGCACAAACTGGAACACAGGAGGTTCAACCGAAACTTAAGGAAGAACATTTTCACTCTGAGGATTACGGAGCCCTGGCTCAGGCTGCCCAGATGTTGTGGAGTCTTCTATTCCAGAGACATTCCAAACCCTCCTGGATGTGTTCCTGGGGGATCTGCTCTAGGAAATCCTGCTCTGGCAGGAGAGTTGGACTAGATGATCTCCAGAGGTCCCTTTCAACCCCCAGCAGCCTGTGATTCTCTGAGACACAATCTTGTTAAAAATCGTGGCAGAGGGGTTGGAAAAAGATGATCTTTAAGGTCCTGCTCAACCCAAACCATTCAGTCATTCTGTGAACAGAGGTCATTGCCCTGCACTTTTCACGGGCACCAAGAGCTGCCGCCAACACCAGCAGTGCATTACTTTCCATTATGGAGCCTCACAGAGGGTCAGCCATGTATTGTAAATCCAGATCAGGGGCTGAAAAGGACCAAACCCATTCAGCTCTGGATCTACTAACCCAGCTCTCAGCAGCACACCAACTACTTACCACAGCGGCCTACCCACCACACTACACTGAGAGGCAGTTCCAGCTCTCAGCTGCTTGATGTGACCAAAGGTATAGAGGATCACTTCTAACGCAACCAAACTTGTCCAAGTTCTTCAAAATAAACAGGACTCTTTGGGGTACAAGTGAAAGAAAAGCAAAGCAACACACTTGCTGCTGGTCAATGTTAAGATTTATTATTATAATTAGAGACAGGCTACATTTGTTTCAAGCAGGAAGTTAATCTCTAAGTTTTCCCTGGAGACAGATTCAAACAAGCAACACTTTAAACGATAGAAGCCTGCCATTAAGCTCCAGTTAAGTGCACTGCTGGGGTTCAAGTTTTTGCCATCTGCCAAGCAGAAATGCAAATTCTTCATGCTCATTAATGCTCCAGGGTAGCTGCGCTGCTCCTGACTCTAGGCAGGATGAACACAGCAGACATTTACATTCATTTCAAGTTACAGTGCAGTTACACACAAAACCTGGTGGTGTTTTGTTTTTCACTTGTTACATTCATCTCTTCCTCTGCAAAATTAATTCAACCAAACCACGCATGAAAATCTCATTGTTATCGATTGTTTCATATTGCTACAGAACTCAGTTTTTCATGTGGGAAAAGAGAAGTCAGGACACTTTCTGTAGCTAAGGAAAGAGGAAAAACCCAGCGGAATGGGGCTGCTATGTTGCACACTTGGTCACGTTCAGGAGGAAGAGCAGCAGCAAGCACAGAAAGAATGAGTTCCTACAGGTGGGGTGGGAAGCCTTAGCTTTTACCCTTCTTCTTGAAACAAGACAAGGGAGTCAAGTAAACATTTCAACATTTAATTACTTTTTAAGCGTCAGAAAATAAGAACTTTGATTTCTAATTCTTTTTATTACAATCACAGCTTCTTTCCTAATGTCTTCAGTGTACGGTACCCGAGAGTTTTGTCCACATAATTTGAAATGTTTATGAATGCACTTTCTGGAAATATTCCTTAGAACCTTCTGGGTTTGGTTTGATCTGTCAAGAAAAGAAAGCTTAGTTATTATAAGCTATAACTAAGATTTAAAAATTAGAGATTTGATATTTGATCTAAGATGATCCACACATACTTTACAAAAACAGCACATGGCTTCTGCTTCTGCATTTGGCTGAGTCTAAGTAAGGTACTAATTTTTTACTGCAAACTCAATTTTCCTGCTAAATATCAAGCAGGGCATTAAGTAAGTAAAAAATCCTGAAAAGAGAATGCAGTTGAGATTTGGAGTTTTAAATAGCCTGTATCTTCTAAAAGAAAGATGTATGATTCCTCACCAATCACACATCTAGTATCTTACAAACTGGCTGAGTTTGTATAAAAGCCTCAGATTTAGATCAGGAGTGCAGATTCAGTCCAGCACCTCATGGTAAAGCTGCTCTTAGCCCTTCACACATGCAAAAACATGCCAGTGCCTATATTTAGAACAGTGGTATTTAGCTGACGCTTACTGTAGGGGAGTCTGGAGTCCAGTTTGCCGGGCAAACCTCCCCGTGTGTTTCCACGAACTGGAATGCTTTCACCAAGCGGAGGGTCTCTTCCACACTACGACCGACGGGAAGATCATTGATACTTAGATGCTTGACGATCCCATTTGGATCAATGATGAAGAGGCCTCTGTAATTGAGCAAGAACGCAGGGAATGCAAATCACCTTCCAAGACCAAACACGAAACCGGATGAACTATTTCAGCAAGGCAGTTATTCTTGGAATCATGTGTCACAGTTAGGAGCAGCAACAGACTGTCTGATATATTGTTTCTAAGTGAAGTTTTTCAGGGAGATGGAGAGCTGGGGTAGTTCAGCCTAACGAGAAAGCTCCAAGGAGAACTTGTTGTGATCTTTCAGTGCTTAAAGGCAGCTACAGGAAAGATGAAGAGGGCCTCTAAACCAGGGAGTGCAGTGATACGACAAAGGTTAACAGTTTCAAACTGAAAGAAGGCAGATTTAGATCTAAGGAAGAAATTCCTCCCTGTAACGGTGCTGAGGCACTGAAACACAAAGCTCAGGGAGGCTGTGGCTGCTCCATCCCTGGAAGTGCTCAAGGCCAGGTTGGATGTGGCTCCGAGCAACCTGATCTAGTGGGAGATGCCCCTGCCCATGGCATAGGGGTTGGAACTAGCTGATCTTCAAGGTCCCTTTCAACTCAAACACTGAGACATTACAAGGGATGTGCACAAACACCATTCAGTGAAGACAAATGTGTAACACTTGTCGAATTTGATAGCTGGCATCCTTCTCATGATTTTGCCTGCAACAGCAGGATCACCTAAACCAAGTCACACAGGAACCTGTCCAGTCGGGTCTTGAACATCTCCAGAGAAGGAGACTCCACAACCCCCCTGGGCAGCCTGTTCCAGTGCTCTGTCACTCTCACCGTGAAGAAGTTCCTTCTCAGGTTGATGTGGAACCTCCTATGTTCCAGCTTACAACCATTGCCCCTTGTCCTATCACTACATGACACCGAGAACAGCCCAGTGTCATCGTCCTGACACCCACCCCTCAAATATTTGTAATGTTTTATATAAAAAACTGAATGTATCAAGTGAAGAGCTGCTTAAGCACTTAGTAAATTAAATCCTGTTGCATCTAACTACTTGTGAAAAAAAAAAATAAATCCCAATCTCATTATAGTAATTCACTGGTTAATTAATCAATGTTAAAAGTTGTGATCCAAAGATACCAGGAACATCTCCAGAACACTCCTGCTCAATCCAGTGTTTCTCAGAGATCACTATTTGCTTTTAGTAAGTTAGTTTCTTGTGGAAGCCATGTCTGAGGTTTTCTTCTGAACAATAAGGGACTGACTGCTGCAGCCACTATGAAAAATGCCTTAGAAACTTCTCATACAGAAGTTAAGGTAGTCTGCTCTCCTGCAGAACAAAATAAAATCCCCCAAAAAACGCTAAATGAACAATTTCTCCACCCCCATCAAACAAAAAAATTAAAAAAAAAGACAGACCTAAATAATGAAAAAATGCAAAATATTTAAAAATATTTTCTATCCTACTCCTGTTTTCCTAGGAGACATCCAAAGAGTTCTGCCACTGACTCAGAGCAGATAAATGGCCACAACAGCCATGTAGCCTTTTCCTAGGGAGGTATCAAGCAGCAGCTCTGCAGAAAAGTCTTCATTCGATCCTTGTGCAGTTGGCTGTGCGGGAGGGAGCAGCACAGCTCATGCTGTGTTGGACTGGGTTGTCTCATAACAAAGTTACTGGCAGTCACACGTTACCTGAGTGCTATGCCAGGTCCTTCTAGGAGCACACCGTAATCACGGGAGATCTGTTTGGTGAGGTCTGACAGAACTGGAATATTCATTTTGCCCAACCCGCCGCTCTAGAGAACAGAGTGACATTACTCTTTGTTACAAAATGTGAGTTGTCAGACTCGGTGCTCGAGGGTTTACTAACAACAAAACACATTCATTTCTACAACAGGTTGAAGCATTCAAAATTAAACAAGAGGAAGATGGTGAGGAGGGAAACAAACTTGCCCCTTACAAACAGGCAAAACAAGGTTGCGAACAGCCAGGCCAGATACTACATGTTAAGAGTTCTGCTGCTATATTTAGTGTGATTTCTTTTCCTTTTCAAATAAATTAAAATCTTATTTAGAGAGTCAGCCAGGATTTCTCTCAGTTTTGCAACATACTGGAACCGGGACAGAGGTAAGTTCTGTATCCTTGAAACAAGCCCGGGGTTTGTTAGCTTTTCTATTCCTGGCATCATCAGTGAATCGTTGTGTAATCTCAGCCACTCAGACTCTGATCCTGCAAAAACTCATCTGCAACTGAGTTCTCATATACAGAGCTCTGAGCACAGACATCAAAGAAACCGTGGCTGATGCTTCGCCGGGTGTCAGTTCCCATCTGCCGAATTCTTTCCACCCTTAGGGAGTTTTGCTGCCGGTGCACCGAGTGATGCCCAACCAGCTTTTGCATAAAGTCCACAATCACACGTTAGAACTGAATACTTGAAGGTTTGAGTCTCATCTCTCAAACTCTCCTCCATGCCGTGTGTTACCAGGGCAGAGCTGTGCCTCTGAGGGCAGCCCAACCTGAGAACCAGCAGCAGAATGCTGTCCACATGCGTAATGACTGACAGCACAGGCACTTCTGCACCTTCCTGGGACTCTTCTGGTTCTCCACAGCCAGCCAAACTAGCAAGATGCTCTGTGTGATCAGGAGCACCTATTTTTATAGAGGTCTGAAAAAGATTCCTCCTCAGGCCAAAGGTGTCTTTACCCTCCCTTCCCTGAAGAAAGCTGAGGAACCTCCCATTTGCGCTGCAGAAGTGGAACTGTTTCAGCACGTGAGAGTTAATAGTACAAGTGCTCTCATAAACTGATTTTTCTCCTGCTTCCAATCTGAAGCACTGTTAGTTACTGGTTAACAACGACTAAACAGCTGCTGCTCATCTTTGGTGATGGTGCACACAAACCAGCAACTCGACACGTACAATATTTGTTTTCTGAGATAAACATGTAAAGGTATGATGTAACCTACAAGACTAATGGGGTGGCAAAACAAAGGTGGAAAACCCCCCATAAATTTTTTAGCAAAAGAGGCAAGAAACAAGGGCTGAGGTTAGAACTATCTTATCAAACACAAAAGTTAATCGCTTCACGTTTGACTTTAGGCAGTCTACTGAAATCGGTGCTTGCACAATTGCTTATTCTCCTCCTTCTCTACAGCTTTTGTGAAAACCAACCAACAGAGAAAGAAGGCCCAAATGGCTACTCAATTCATACCTTCCGTGGTGTATTTATCCACGCCAGGTGAGAGAAGTGAGAGTCCACAGAAACTGCCACCACATCACAGTTCACATCACGGAATTCCTTTGCTTTGTCGCTAAAAGCCACAATTTCTGTGGGGCAGACAAAGGTGCTGGGTGGGAAAAGAGAAGAGGCTGTAATGATTCTATTTTTTCAGAGGAACCTTCAGAAAAAAAGACTCCTGTGTCTGTGTCTAGGCGCTAAAACTGCACACCATTTTAATTCAATGACTTAACCATTTCCTACTCAAGAGCCATTCCAGTAAGTCCCAAATCCACAGCCACTGGCTGGCACACTAGCTTTCTGCTCTCGGTTCTAGACATGTTTTTTTGCAGAGATGGAGACATTCCATCTGGACAGAGAATTTCTGGAAACCATGGCAAAAAGAACTGCAGGTTAAACCCTCCCTCATGTGCCCATGTACATCAGGATGCTCTTGGATGTTCAAATCTGGACAGGCTTAATCCCATCTATCCACCTTTTGCTTTGCAGCTGTCTAGCTGCAGTTCTGCTGTCCCCATTGCTTAAAATGAGCTTTCAATGCAAACCCTCATTCCTGGGATGGGGCTGCAAGAGATGTAGCTCACATCACCTGTAACAATATAGGCAGCTAAAAGTTGTTAGGTTATGTATTAGGAAAAACTTCTTCATTGAAAGGGTCATCAAGCCATGGAACAGGCAGCCCAGGGAGCCAAACCATCATCCTTAGATGTGTTTCAAAGTCGGGTAGATCTGGAGCTTAGGGCCAGGGTTTAGTAGTGGCCTTGGGACAGTGGATTAATGGTTAGGTTTGATGCTCTGAAGGTCTTCTCCAACCTAAATGATTCTATGATGCCAAGATGCTCCCCAGCCTCCAGAACCACTGCTTTAAAACACAAGGGCCGTCTGCCCCCATCTGATCACTCTACACTTTAGGAACAGCACCACCTGAGGCAAAACGGCCTCTTTCAGGCTGTCGTGCTCTGCAGCGCTTCTGGTGACCTTCAGCAGGGCTGGAGGCCCCTGTGAACGGAAAGAAACCGGCACAGAATCACAGAATGGTTTAGGCTGGAACATCATCCCATTCCAACGCCGCTGCTACGGCCACTCACAAGTCAAGGGGGTAAAAGAAGAGAACCAGGTATTTCCCCTTGAAATCATCCAGGCTCAGATCCTTGAACTCGCCGTCAACCACGGCCGTTCCCTTGAAGAACGGGGCGTGTTGTGTCACCGCCGGGGCGAGCCGCGCCGAGCCTGCAGGGGAAAAAACAGCGATGCGGGCCGGGCCGGGCCAGCGGAGCCGCCTCTTCCTATTCCTCCTCCTCTCGCCGGGCACAGGACCCGCTCCCGCCCGTCCCTGCCGCACTTACCGAGGCTCAAGTGCCGGCGGGCGCAGGGCTGGG
This sequence comes from Rhinopomastus cyanomelas, assembly GCA_013400115.1. NCBI lineage: Eukaryota > Metazoa > Chordata > Aves > Bucerotiformes > Rhinopomastidae > Rhinopomastus > Rhinopomastus cyanomelas. Next base: position 1,092,945 of record VXBP01005202.1, read on the forward strand.
GCCGCGCTGTCAGAGCTCTCCCGGCAGCGGGGACCTGCAAGGCACAAGGGGGATCAGAACGGCCGGGGCCGGGCGTTAGGGTGGGTGAGGAGATGGGGGCGAGGGGGTGGGGAGGGTCACCCTCACCGCGGAGCGCAGCAGCCTCGCCAGCGCGGCCGCCATGTTGAGCGTGGAGGAGGCGCGCGGGGCCGGGCCCGGAGGGCCCGGAGGGAGGGGCGGCCCCAGGCCCCGCTCTGAGGCGGGAAAGGCGGGTCGAGTTCCCCTGCGGGAGCCAGGTTTGACGTGCGACACCGGCAGCGGGGATGGTGCTCGGGAACCTGCCCAGGACGCTATTAGCGCCTACATTTGGCTCCGGTTTTATCGAACTCGCTCAGACTGTGGTTGATGAACGATAATCAGGCCGTGTGGCTGCGAGCTCCTGTGTGCCAGAACCATCGCCCTGTGCCCCACAGACTTGGTGCTGCCTGCCCTCAGGAATCACAGGCTGCTGGAGGTTGGAAGGGATCTCTGGAGATCATCTAGTCCAGCTCCCCTGCCAGAGCAGGATCCCCTAGAGCAGATCCCACAGGAACACATCTAGGTGGGTCTGGAGTGTCTCCAGAGCAGGAGACTCCACAATCTCTCTGGGCAGCCTGTGCCCAGAGCTCCACCACCCTAGAAAGTTTATGTTCAGGTGGGACCTCCTGTGCTTCCATTTGTGCCCACTGCCCCTTGTCCTGTCACTGGCCATCACTGAGAAGCACCTGGTACCATCATTTTGACAGTGGCCCTCTAGATATTTACAGTCTCCTCCTCTCCAGGCTGAACAGTCCCACCTCTTTCAGCCTCTCCTCACAAGGAAGATGCTCCAGGCCTTGGCGTTAGTTGGTGTTACTGCTCTGCACAGGGATCCCAAGTAGCTTCTGGTCCTTCTTGAACTGAGGAACCCAGAACTGTACAGAGGATTCCAGATATGTCCTTGCCAGGGCAAAGTACAGGCTGTTGATCTACTGTCCGCACTCTTCTTAGTGCACCCCTGGAGACCCTTGACCTTAAGCGGAATCTATACCTGTGGCCTCCCTCTGCTCTGGAGGTTTGTCCCTGTTCTGCCAGCAGCACAGACCATCACTGGACCCACAGTGGCACAAAGAGCAGACCTCCCCATCTCCAGGCAGATGAAATAGCACAGGGAAGGTGTGCAGCTTGTGGAAGGAGCCATACCTGATGCACGAGAGTCCCTGAAGCTGGAGTCTTCAGAGAGTGAAGCTGAGGAACCCAGAACTCAAGCTGAAGGAGCTACTTTAAAGAGTAAGTCAAGCACTACAAGGTTTTCTCATGCTACTTCTGTTGAATAGCTGATAGTAGCCAGCTACTGAGATCACCTGCACCAAGAAGTGCCAGCTGCCTGCCTTGTTTTAGGCCACGTTATGTGGGGTCATAAAAATGGCCTTTACAACCCAGAGTACTGAAAGTTAAACACTCTCTAAATGTCCTTTTTTTGTGTGTTTATTTGTTAAAGTAGTAAAATTGAGTTGAGTCCAGTTTAACTTCTGGATTTTGGTGATTTCTGTTTTAATATTCATATCCACAGCCTTTTATGAAGGGGAGATCTAGAACTAGAAACAAGTCTGGCTTTACTGGCAGGATAAGATATGCCATCATTCTGCAATGCTATGATCAGTGTCTGGGCCAATGCCAAAGGCAGCCAGAGTGATGGCAGCTACATCCCAGGCTCCTGGCATAAGCTCAATGGATGATGAAGTTATACTTCTGAGAAAATTAGCAAACTTATTTCTAGTGCTGATCCATCTGTCATGGTCTGGTCACCTCTGTAATAGCAAACTCCCTGAGCCTTCAAAAGAGGGAAGTTATGTGCAGCCTGTCTGTTACTGTTGGTCACCACCTGGTATTAACTCTCTGCTATGTTTCTGAAATGTTCTCTAAAATATCTTTGAGCTGTCTATCAATTGTTATTTGCAATCATTATCTATGATTCAGGAGAACTTTGGGCAAGTTGGTCTAGGTAGTCCTGCTGTAGCAGGGGGATTGGACTAGATGATCTTTCAAGATCCCTTCCAGTCCCCGATGTTCTGTGATTCTGCATGATAGTGCAAGAGATGATCTGTTCCTACAGCTGTGGTGATATGGATGGGAAGAAAATGTGAACACTAAAGGATGTGGATACCCTAGTATGGGGTCCACCTGTGTAGTAGCTGAATTGATTCCTGCATCCACTGATTTCCTTGAATTCAAATAGACATTCCTATTGCTTTTGATTTTGAAGGCTTCTCCTTCAGGCTTAACACTCCCTAACAAGCAGCGAGCATGCATTTGAGCTTGTGTGCATAGGTGTGTGGAAGCAGCTAAGGACCCTTATGTACCTCCTGCTTCTCACTGGCACTTCATAAAGGGAAATCAGAAGGTGTATGAAAGAGTTCAGCTTTGACTTGCTAATGAACCAGGGCTGCTTGAAAGTGCCAGTCTGAAGAGAAGGAGGCTGAGAGAAGCTGTCTATAACCTTCGCTGTCTACAACTACCTGAAAGGAGGTTGTAGAGAGGTGGTGGATGTCAGTCTCTTCTCACAGGTAACACTCAGTAGGACAAGAGGAAATGGTCTTAACTTGTGTCAGGGCAGTTTAGGTTGGACATCAGGAACAAAATCTTAATTGAAAGATTTTTTCAGGCTTTGGAACAGGCTGCCCAGGGAGGGGATTGAATCAACATCCCTGAATGTGCTTCGAAGTAATGTGGATCTGGAGCTTAGGGACAGGATATAGCAGAGGGCTTGGGACAGTTTGGTTTATAATTGGGAGTCAATGATTTTAAAGGTCTTTTCCAATGTAAACCATTTTTGATTCTATGATTCTATGATTTTATGAATTTGCTGGGAACGTCACTTGCTGAGCAAGAGGGGCCAGCTGGCTGAGCTACTCAGTTTAGTTGCATGTCTGTGGTCTAAAAGTTAGGGGCATTGTTGCATAAAAAAATCCTTGAAGATTAGAAGTAAATTATTTGTGTGTTAGAAAATACTTCAGACACAGTGTGAATGAGCTGTGCTGTAGCCTGCAGTCCAGGAGATAGGGAAAGAAGTCGTGAAGTGTCTGCAATTGAGGTTTGGTAGATCTTTTGCCACTTCTGAGGGCTACCAGTGGAGCAGTGGGCCACAGAGACAAGACCAGGGCACCTGCAGAGCAATGATGATCAGTGGAGAGCAGCAAAAAGCCATCAGCGGCTACCTGAGCTGATCCCTGAACAGCAGTGCAGATGGCACATCTGCATTCATGCTGCTGCACTGGCACATCCTGTTGAATGAGGAGACATGCTCACCCAGCCCAGTCCCCTGTGGCTGGGCAGCAAATTGTGCACCCGGGGACAGCTGGGCCTCAGCAGTTCCTTTCCCTCAGCTGTGGGAGCAGCATTGTGGCAGCAAGAAAAGGGCTATTGCTAGAATTTCCTGAGGATGGTTGTCTCACCCACAGATGATTATTCACAACTTCTAAGTCGATGTTTTCCAAACCAATGTCCCTCCCCAATCCCCGGAAAGTTGTATTTGTGTAAAATGCTTTGTTTAAACACTTGGCTTGCAGGTGGGGAAATATTGCTCATGCTTTGTTGTGAAGGCGGCATCATTTCTGCTTCTCAGACTTCTGGGCAGCTACTGCCATTTAACAGGAGGTTTATTTTCCATTTACTCTTTACTGGGTATCCCTGCAATTTGTCACTGCCAAAGCTTACCAGGTAAAAAGGTTGTTCCTTTTTCCTCAGCAATGGCTCTGGCACAGGCTAGAGTTTTTGCTGAACCTAGATCTTCTGGTAAATCTACTGACCGATACCCTATGTGCATCTTTTCCCAAATTTTGTTTGATCTGTGCTTTGCTGTCTCCCATAGACCTTTGCTTGGTCAGACAGGTCTCACATCTCATAGTATCACAATACCACACAATATCACGGAACATTAGGGATTGGAAGGACCTCGAAAGATCATCTAGTCCAATCCACCTGCCACAGCAGGACCTCCTAGACCAAGCCTCACAGGAGTGTGTCCAGATGGGTTTTAAACACCTCCAGAGAAGGAGACTCCACAACCCCCCTGGGCAGCCCTTTCCAGTGCTTTGTCACCCTCCCCATGAAGAAGTTCCTCCTCACATTGATATGTAACCTCTTGTGTTCCAGCTTACACCCATTGCCCCTCGTCCTATCACTAGGTGGCACTGAGAAGAGCCTGGCTCCATCCTCCTGACACCCACCCTTTCCATATTTATGAACATTAATGAGGTCACCCCTCAGTCTCCTTGTTTCTCCAAGCTAAAGAGACCCAGCTCCCACAGCCTTCCCTCTCATGAGGTACATTGAGCTCACATTGCACCCTCTCATGAACCTGGTGGTTCATACAGGTGCAATGTGAGCTCAGACTGCACTGATGAGTTTGCATAGAAAGGATTAGAGTCAGAGTCCTTGAGCCTGATTCAGATTGAGACATCAGGAATTGATGAAAGACATCCCAGGGATGTCAGCAGGCTTTAGGGAGATTTTCCTATCATCACAAGGTGCAGAGCAGTAGATAAGATACCTGAACAGTTGATGTGATATGCAGAGTTTGTTTTTGCTTGGAATACTTACCTGCCTGCTCTCACTTTCTTCTTTTTTTGCCAATTTCTGCTGAGAAACTTTGAGATCTGTTGATAAAGAGTGCTAGATAGTGCTTTCATGTTATCACCATTCTTGTTTTGTGAGGGTTAGATTTTAAATAACTGTTTGAAAGATCATTAATACAGGAAAATAGTAGTGAAAAAGTAGCTGCTTCTCTCTAAACTCGATGAAGGGGGTAAGCAAATCCTGAGTAAGATCTGCCTCTGTGGGGAGTTGGCTGGTGGATTCTGTATGGGGTACGTGATGTATAGGTCTGCTTGTGAAAAAAATAGCATCTCATCTTCTAGAAGGTTATTTTATTCCATGTGCTCAAAAATTGTGACAATAATTTGTCCTCTACCTTGAGGGGCAAAAAAAAAAGGTTTAGAAACGCAAAGGAACAACGGAGCCATAAACACTGTGATCTAAACCGAAGCACGAACTTGGGTTTAGACAACACGGTGCATCACCCCATGCCTGTTGGTAGGTGGCAGCCTCTGTCCTTGCGCAGAGGGGCTCCGTAGGCGATTGCGGCTGCCTGCAAACTCCCTCTCACAGGCCTTGTGCTCCCACCTGCTGATCAGGACGAGAGATAATTTGCCCGTTTGTAGAAGTAAGTTTCAGAAGCAATTCCAGACACAATCCAGCTTCGAGTTAGTCACAAAGAGGCTTTCCCCTGTTAATTGTACATTATCACCTGGATGCAGGAGACAGCTGCTCTCAAAGTGTGTGTCCTATTGATAAGTGCAGGCAGAAGCCTTTCTGACATGTGGTTCATGGGGGTCCTATCCTGACATCTCAAAATGGCTGTGCTGAGGCCAAGTGGTTTTTCTCCAGCAACAGGATAAAACTGGGTGTGTGGCTGCTGCGTTTGTGGCTGGAGCAGCATGAGCCCACCCTGCTGATGACTCAGCCCTGCGAGCAGCTCAGAATATCACACTCTGCCTTGCTGCTTTCCCAGCCTTATTACACTGATGCATTTGGGTCTCGCGTGGCGTTGGCGTTTCATTTACAAATCTCTTGGTTCCCATAAAGAGAAGATGGCTGCCAGCCCTGCCTTATCGTCACCTTCAGCACTTAAACAGGTTGAGTTTTTTCTCAGCCTTTCCTGAATGACTTTGGATGAAGATCATAGAATCACAGGATCATAGAATAGTAGGTGTTGGGAAGGACCTCTGGAGACCATCTAGTCTAACCCCTCTGCCAGAGCAGGTTTTATTTAAAAGCAGAACAACCAAACACCTAAGCACCTTAGAAAGCACATTTTTCACAGTTCAACTGGTTTTTCATAGCCTTTTTTTTTTGTTTTAATTTTTCTTCCAAAATTGGCTGCTTCTGAATATGATTCAGATTACATTTTCCCTTTTCTCCCAGAAAACACTGATTCAGGACTTTTAGACCAGCAAGAGAGACCTGTGTTCCTTCCTTGCCACCCTGTTTTTGAGTCCATTCTCGAGTATTTCAGCACCAGAGTCAACAACAGTGAATTGAATAAGATAAGCAATGAAATAGACTCACAGGTCTCCTATTTCTTTCTCCCTCATTCACAGAGTATCTGATTGCTTGACATACCTTGAAGATTAGAGGACTGGCTTGCCACAAGTAAAAATGGGTGTAAATCATAGAGTCATTTAGCTTAAAAAAGACCTTCAGGATACTTGATTCTAACCAAAACCAGCTGTACCAAGCCCACTGCTAAACCATGTCCCTAGGCTCTGTATCTACGTTACTTCTACATTACTGCTTCCTGATACTCCTTTTGTTGTTGGTTTTGTGAACCAGGTGTTCCTGGTGACACAAAATGAAGACAGGCGGCAGCTATGATGGATGAAGTAATGAGGTAAGACTACATGTCTTGCCGTGGGTTTTGCAAAGACCAGCTGATGGGCTGTAAGGCAAGTAGGTCTGCGCAGTGACACTTGCTCTGGGAACCTGTGGGGAGCCACATCCATGAAAGGGACTACCAGTCTGAGACCTGTGCTAAAGCAGACTCTTGTCACATGTCTCAAAAAAGTGTAGTAGAGAAGAGATGCAGCGAGGACTGGCTGTCTGAATTTTGTTTTTCAAAGCAGGGCATGGTGATGGTAAACACATCTTCCATGTCCTTGTGTACCATATTGACTCAGGCTTATGTGAAACAAGTTTTAGTGTAAGAATTATGAAGATCACCTACTGGATTGTTTTAGCAATAACCACAAAGTGAGAGTTACTGCCCTCCATGTAGATGTTTAACTAAGACAAACCCAGCCTTGCAGAATCTCAGCAGTCTGGTAGCAGAGCTCAACTTTCCACCTCTGCGCTCAGCCACATCTAAGTTATGTGACTGCTCCTCATCCACTTCCCTGTAAAGCCATCCAGCTTAGCTGAAATACCCAGTCTGGCAGCCCCACTGTGCTATGCGATTGCTGCCCCTGTTTCTGAAGGGACTCTGTAGTGGTGCCTTTGGCCGCCAGGAACGTGAAGTTCTGCAGAGCTGCACCATGCATGAACACTAGGCAGCTCTGTGGGATTTCTCAACACCATATAGATCTGTTTGAACTCTTTCGGTAAATCTTGTTACCCTTTCAAGAATAAACGTTCATGAAGTATCCAGGGCAACGTTAGCATGCTGGAGTCATACCTCTGTCTTGCTGGGCAGCTCTGTGTGCTCATCACCTGAGGAGGTACACATTAGATTGATGTTAGATAGGGCAGAAGCAGCAGAGCCCCCAGGTTCACATACTGCTTTCCAAGTATAATTTAAACTTCAGATCTTCGTTTGGACACTAGGGTAAAGTCACACATGAAACACAGTCAGTGTTCCCTGTGGAGTCTCCAATGGAGGTAAATTTAGATTAGGCATTAGGAAAAACTTCTTTACTGAAAGAGTCATCAGGTCTTGTAAGAAGCTGCTGAGGGAAGGGGTTGAATCACCATCCCTGGACGTGTTTCAAAGTTCGTGGAGATCTGGAGCTCAGGGACAGGGTTTAGCAGTAGCCTTGGGACTGTTGGGTTTATGGTTGGACTCCAGGAGCTTGAAGGTCTTTTCCAGCCTAAACAATTCAGTGATTCTAAATCCTCCCCTGCTGAACAGCCTCACCCAGAGATGGACAATCACACCAAGAGCCCACTCTGCCAGCAGATGCAGAGCTCACTGCTGCAGTAGGGGCTGCTTCACAAAACTGGGACAAAGACAGCATGTTTGGTTTTCCTGTGGAGAGAGGAATTGCTTGTAGTGTTAAAAACATTCTATGTAATGGAAGGTGCAGCTGTGTCTTCCAGCATCAGCCATGTTGTGGTGCTGGTGTGGTGCTGTGAGCACTGTTAGCAGCAGGCTGGGCAGGGCTGTGAAGGGCATGGTTTGGTCTGTTTTCCAGTGAGCATCAGTCCTCTCACAGAAATGGTCAAACGTCAAGCAGGGCAGACACCACTTAGGAACCTCATCTCTGCACTAGGGGTCTGGTTTCCAGGAAGCAATTTTTCCCTTAAGATTTATTCAATCAGAAAAAATCTTCCAGTACTTACAGACACAACTGCTGCTCCATAGAACTTGTCATCACACAGACAGTAACAACCTGGCTCAGCGTCAGGATGCTCAGCCTTAGGAGAGAGGATGTGGAAGATTGTCCTTAGCTGTGCCACCTGCAACGCACAGTAACCTCCAGAATTCTAGCTTTTGGCAGTTAGCTGGGTACAAAAGGTGGCTTTTGTTACCGGCTTCATCTGAATGCCCAAGGTGTTATGAATTAAATTATTGTTTATAAAGAATAGAACGTGTGTTCTGGGCAGTTTGCAAGTTCTCCTGTTGCAAATCGTTTTGCATTGGTGTTGAATGTTAAAAAAAGGAGAAAGTCATGTCTACGCTGCACTTGCAAGAAGGTGCATGTTGAGCTGGGGATTTGATCAGAGCGCATACTAGACAGGGGCAGCGTGTCAGTGAGCGCAGTGGGTCGATTTTAGTCCTCTCTCTTTGGTCAATCCACTGGATCACTCTACCCCATTGGCAGGAACACGAGGACTGTGCTGATATGAGCATCTGTCCTATGACATAAGAATTTGTACTGCAATTTACTGCTTAAAACTCACAAACTTAGCATAAGTGGTTGATATCTTTACCGGGATTAAAACCGATGGTGTGGCAGAAAAGGTGGGATCGCCCGGGGACTTCCAAGCTCTCCAGAAAGGCGACAAGCGCTGCTGCCAGCCCGCGAAGGACGCGCTGGGCACTACCGAGGATGATGAAGGAGGCTGAAGGGGCCAGGGAGTGACGAGCATCAAGTAGGGCAGAACAGCCTAGGGGGATTCCGGGCAGAAGAGCCCTGCGGAGGATCCGGGGGCAGGTCCGCAGCCGCGGGGTGGCGCCCTGCACCTGCGCTGCGCGTCTGTAGGGACCACGCACCGTCCCGCGCATCGCCCTGCGCACTGTCCCGTGCACCGTCCCGCGCATCGCCCTGCGCGCCGTCCGCACATCGCTTCACGCACCCTCCCGCACATCTCCTCGCAGCGTCCCGCACAGTGCCTGTCAGGGCATCGTCTCCACTCCCTGCGGAGGCTGCGCGGCTGCGAGTCCGGCGCCAGGTGCGGTGATTCCGCGCCAGGACTACACGTCCCGGCGTGCCCAGCCCCGCGGAGCCGGCGGCAGAGGATGGCGCCTGCGCGGAGCTGCGGGCTGTTACGCGGTGCCACACCCCCGGGGGAGGGGGGAGGCAGGAGCGCCCGAGCCCTCAAACCGCCGGGTAGGCGGCGGGGCGGAGGATGGAGTAACGGGGCGAGGCGGGAGCACAGAGCGCGGGGAGCGCCGGCTCCGCCCGGGGCAGCGCGGAGGGGCCGGGAGGGAGGCGGGGACGATGCGCGGGGGGATAACGCGTTAGGGGCAGGCGGGGGGGAGGCGGGTGGTCGCCCGGAGACTCCGCACCTCGGGAGTGACGTCCTGCTGCAGTGCCGCTGCCCGAGCCCGTCAATGGAGCTGGAAAACATCGTTGCCAACACCGTGTTGCTGAAAGCCAGGGAAGGTGAGAGAGCGGCGGCAAGGGAGGGACTCGGGGGAGGGCTGGAGCATCCTTGTCGCAGTCGCCCCTCCGCCGACCGCGGGTCGGTCCCGCCGCTCCCGGCTTTTCGGGGCACCGTGTGTACGAGCCGGCACTGCGAGCCGTTGGTCACAGAGCCCCGGTGCAAAGGGGGCAGAAAAAGCAGCCGCTTTTCCCTCGCGGTGTGCGAGGCTTTGGGAAAGGAAGTGAATGAGATCGCAGCGATTACATTATTCACCCATCTCTTCCTTCCCCCCCCCCCCAAATGTGGTCCCACAGGCTGTGCCGTGGCAGCGCCCATTGTTAAAGGTCAGCTGCAGTTGCATTCATTCACGAGGGCTTAACGAAGAGCTTTTTTTTTTTCCGCGCCGGTGTGGGGAGAGCGACAGGATCGGTTCACTCCAACCTACAGTCATCGCCTTATTCGGCGTTATTAGTGATATCATGTTGTCGCAAACAGCCCCATTGTTGGGAGCGAGTTTGTCCTCAGCTGGAGCAGAGGGGCTAGGGGGCAACTGGACGTTCCTGGTGGCTGGATGCTCCGGGCTCTGGAGCGCGGTGGGATGCCGGCTCTGCTGAACACCTCCCCGCCCTCCCCCGGGAACCCGCAGAGCCGAAACCTCAGAGCTCCGGTAGATCGGGCTCATAGGGATTTTTCTCTCTTTCCCGAGGGAGGATCCCCGAGAACCGGGCGCTGCCCAGGGCTCCCCGCCGAAAGCGGTTCGGTGCGGGAGCATCCCCAGCCCCGCGGGGGTGAGCAGACGCCACGCACAAGCAACACGGCTCAGGGCTGCAGCATCGCTGCCGAGATGCGGTCGCTTTCTCCCGGTTCCAAGCCGGCATGGAAGCAGATCTATATACTTAACCTGCTCGCTGTTTAAAATACGTGTCCCCCCCCCCCCCCTCTTTTTTTTCTTT